>CM035435.1:32899411-33089411 GCA_020310875.1 Ceratopteris richardii | reverse complement strand
TGCCGCATCGTCGTTGAATCTCGGCGTTGTAATCAGCCAAAAGTATGCAGTACGGCACATATTGGTCATCATTGGTGCCGATCCATCTATGATGAGACATGCTTCTGAAATATTCTGACCGTATGACAGTGTCTTCTAGGTTCGCTAGTGATTGGATCTGAATGGCCACTCGTTCTTCGTGGGTGTTCGCGGTCCTTTCCAGTGTCTGAAGCCACTCGGGTGCTTCTACTTCCAAGGTGTCTAGTCCCTCTGAGGTGCGTTGCCCTCCTGGCATCGGCATAGGAACATACGGTTCTTCGTACGAATCATCTACCTCAATAGGGACCAACTCTTCTGGCTCTGGTTCTACTACTGGAGAGGGCTGCCTCTCGTATGTCAGTAACCTCTTTTGTAATTCTGCCACCTGCTCAGTTAAGGCCTTTACCTCGTCTGAGGTAGAGGTTGATGGGGCACTCTTCGGTTGCTCTTCCTGTTCCTTAAGTCTGCTTCGTAGTGTGTCACGTTCTCTTTCCAAGTCATCATGGGCTTCTAGAAGATCTGCATAACTTTCCAAAATGGTTTTCATCGTCTCCGAGGGAACTGCTTTGAACTGCTCTGGATCTATCTCGTGGGGGGAGCCTTCCATTGCTGCTTCCAGATTCTCTTCATTTTGTTTTTGCAGTCTCTTGTTCTCTTCAAGTGCTGTGGCCATATGTTTCCTGAGTAGCGCCAAGTTACGTCGGACTCGTAGGTTATCGGCCTGGTATACTTCGAGCAAGGCTTCTAGTCGTTTGACGTCTGAATCTTTCAATGGTTGGGGGGCCTCTAATAGTGTTTGGTGAGCCTGCTCAAGCGTTGAATAACGTTGATTCACCTCTGCGTTTTCTTCTTCAAGAATTGTAAGTTGCCTTTGTAAGTTCTGGTGATTTATTGTCAGTTGCTGATACCGGTCGTCCAAAGCTCTGTACTCATTCTGAAGTTGATAGACACATTGATTTAAAGCTTGGAATATACTATGTACATTAAATGATGCAGGGAGGGGTGAAGATGCAGGGGGAATGGGGGCGGGAAAGGGAGTGGTGAATGATGTGGATGCAAGTGGAGATGTGGGTGGAGGGGGTATGGGAGATGGAGGTGGCATGGGGGGAGGGAGCGGTGCAGTGGCAGGAGATGTTTCCATAGTGTCAAGTGTTTGAGTGACCGTGTAGATGGGAATCGTGGGTGGGGTGGATGTGACGTTAGTGAAGAGAGTGGTGAAAGTGGGCGTGGTGACTCCCCCGAATTGGATTCCCGGAGAGAGTGGAATTCCCATTACAATTGTGGTGGTAGTGGATGTGGTGGTGGTAGTGTCATGTGGTGGAGTGAGTTGTGTAGTGAGGGGTGGGGAGGGTGGTGACAGTGGTGCTTCGTGATGTTCGTCTGTTTGCGTTGTATCTCGTGGTGCTGATACATTGATATGAATTTGTTTCCCGGATCTCATGGGACGGGCGGGAACTCCTTTCTCAAATCGGTGAATGTAGGCCATTGCCTCATGAATGGCCTCATCCAATCCTACTGCATCTGCGTGTAGGTTGAGGGACTCGATGAACAGATCATCCACACCTTCCTCTGCCAGCATTTGGTTCATGAGTTTCTTGCCTGCTTCAAGTGACATTCTATGCTGTTCTTGAACTAGTTGCATGGTTCGATATAGTCTTTTTATTTGTGCCGAATACGCGGGGGCACTTGCTAACTCTGAAAGTTCATCATACGCTTGTTCTGCGTAGGGTTCTTCCTCTTGTTCTGTCTCTTGTTCATCTACGTCGACTTCTACCACTTGTGGTCGGGTGGGGGCTGACGTTGTTGTATGGGTTTGTGGTTCTTGAGTTCGCTCGGTTTCCGTTTCGAGATTAGAGTCATAGATTAGCCTAGCCACTTCTTCATCAGTAAGATCATTGAGAGTAAAACCCTGGGGAAATTCCAAGTCCGATGGGACTGGTGGAAACACTAAATTGGGTCCCTCTGTACTTGGTCTTGGTAGCCGAATGGTGAATGGTCTAACGCGTCGTGTCTGGGGAGGGGTAATTTCTGGTGTAGTGGTGGCTCCCCTGGGTTGAGCGCAGGGTAATTGGACTCCCCCTTTCATCTTCTTTGATGGAGGACCTGCAGCTGATAGCCTTCTCTGGAATTCTTGGACTCGAGACCATACGAGTGCCTGCTGAATAGGCACGTCATAGGCTAGACATCGATAGATTATCTTGGTCAGAGCACAACACCCGTGGAGCACATTTTTCTGCTTCTTGTTCCACCGTTGATGGGCTAGGTGGATCTGATCTATGATCCAATGTGGTACGTTGATAGGGAGGTTTTCTGCCTCTGCCAAATACAAGCTAAACCATATCTTCTTTGGGGGCATGGTGAATCTTTCCTGTGCGGGGAAAGCAAAATGCTGCATGATGGTCCGTAGGTGAAGAGCGATGGTCGGTGTCATTGCTACCATGTCCTTCAGCTTATTGAGATCTTTATGTTTCATTCTGCTCGGAACCATTGTTTCCTTTTCAGTAGGAATGTGCATACCATACATACCCAATGCTTCTCGTACCAGATTGAGGGTCAGTTTGAATCTTTTAAGTTCGTGACCCGGCAATAGTGAGGGTACCACAAAAGTGCTGTCGCCTCCCTTGGCCCTGCTAGGAGTGATGGTACTGATAAGATAAGAACAACGTAAGAAATCTGGCTTCGGTAAGTGGGCTCTGAAATAACTGTCCAGGCCAGCTTTGGTCCATACTGAACGCATGACTTCGGCATTCTGATAGCTCTCAAATTCGCGTGTGAAAAAATGGTAACGTCCCCATTTACCATTAAACTCCAATTCAGCTTCCCAGAAATAGGTTCCATCGCCCAACGGTCCTGCAACATCACTGAACCAATGCGCGTGTTTGCCCACTTGAGAGGTGTGCCCCTGGGGAGGATCCTGAACTGGGAGTACATGCATAGCTTGAAGTTCTTGCGGCCTTTCGGTGAGATGTGGTTCGAGGAGGAGTGTTTCTATATCCACAATCTGTGCGCTGGATCCGGCGTGAGAACTGGCACCTCCGGCTTCTGCCATGGCCCTGCTTGCTTGATGGTTCTGTGAGAATATAGAACCAGGCGTTAACATTGTGATGGACAGAATAAATCCGTTGTTGTCCCCATTACAACATTAACGTGAGGTAGATGATGAGTCAGTGGTTAGTAAGTGCACGATGACGGTGTGTGTAGTTAATGCTTGGATAGTCCTAGGAGCTAGATGGAAAGATGCACTGTCTGACTAATGCAGTTAGTAAGTGGAGATGAATTCACAGATCGGGGTCGGGGAGTTTATTACAAGTCTTAGGTTGCCAAACGCCATGAATGACTTTTGGTCTTGGTTTTGTGGAGATTTGGGAGGGTTGCACGAGTAATTCTGCTGGGAGTTGTTGTGTCATTGGGACCCATTTACGAGTGAGTCTATGCATGCTTCTAGGTGGTAGTGTGTTCGAGTGTATCAAACAAGAGTGGGCGGCGGCTGCTTGAGCAAGTGAACCCTGTCGTGTGTGATGTGAATTGTGTGGGGATAGTTGAGCCCGCAAGCAAGCCTTAGGCACCCAAATATGTCTTGATTGTGGGTCAGCCTTCATCGACTTCTTGGGTACCCAAATGGATTTCACTTTCTCCTCAGGGGTTTTAGGAGTCCTCTTATTAGCATCAAGTCGTTGATTACTAATAGGAAGTTGAGACCGTTGTTGCGACTTAGTTATGGTCGGCAGCTCGTCTTTCCGCACCCACATTTGTTTCATCGGCTGAGTTGTTCTGCTTCGCGCGTTCTTTTGGTCTCCCACCTGGAGAGTCTTCAGTGATTGATCTGCCCTGAGTTGCTGCCTCCTTCTGGCCTTTGGAAAAGAAGGGAGTTCCATTGTGGTTCTTACTCCTTCTTTGAGCTCTTCGTTCTTCTGTGTCACATAGCCTTTGACAAGAACAGCATGGTCAACTTCATGTGTACCCCTGGAGGGACCAGGAGTCTGTGCTCTTCCTAGTTCCTTGAGTGCTCCATTATTTAACTCAATTGTAATTCTAGTTTGATTCACCCATACCTGAAGAAGTCCACTTCTTAGGTTTAAGTTGACTGCTTGGCCATAGATCCAGTCTTGACCCAAGACAAGGGGTTCAGTGAGGTCCTCATCTTGACATACTAGTACTTTAACTGTCATTGCCTCATCATGAATATAGAGGGGAAGTTCCACCTTGCCTATGCAAGGGGTTTCCACGCCTCCCAATCCTATGAGATATGCTTTCACAGGATTGACAATCAATTGCAACTCTTGACAGTAAGACAATTTAACAACACTAGTGGCTGCACCTGAGTCAATTAAGGCTCTTACAGTCCTTGCACTCTTTCCTTGTCTTATATCTAAGGTTATGAAAGGACGTCGATCAGTTATCCTTTGTGAGCTAATACCTGAAACTTCACACATAGCCACGTCATATCCTTGATCTGCATATGCATCTTGCCTAGGGTGCTCTCTACCTTGTCTTCTTAATTTCATTCTCCGTATGCGCTCTAGGGCTTCTGCTTGAGCTTCTTCTCGAATTCGCTTTTCTTCCTCTTTGCGTTTCTTAGCAGTGTTAAGTCGACTTAGCATTTCCTCTATGAGAGGTTCCTGATACAACTTGACTCTGCATCCGCTGATATAACTTGGGAGAACATCGCCTTCTAATGTGGCTAGTTGCACTGCTCCACTTGTTGAGATTCTGTTAATGATCATGGGTCCGTAGCCTCTCTTCTCCAGTTTCCTCGCGTGTTGCTTCAAAGTGTATACTAGTACTAGGTCGCCCGCCTTCAAACCTTTATCCTTAACATGGGCATCAAAATACGCCTTCTGTCGTTTCTTAGCTGCATATATCCCTGCAGCTGCCCTTAGTCTTGTTTCTCCTAATCGTTCAAGGTCAAAAAGTCTAGAGGAGAGTTCATGACCCGTCCATTCGTGCTCTTGTGCTACCTTCAATGTAGGTATCAAGAAGTCCAATGGTAGCACAACATTTTGGCCAAACACCATCTGAAAGGGGGTGGCTTGGAGTACCGTTTTGTAGGCGACTCGGTATGCCCAAACAGCATGGTGTAGCTGTTTGTCCCAATCAGAGCGTTTATTATTCACGAGCTTGGTCAACACATTGCACAGAATCTTGTTTGTGCTTTCGGCTTGCCCATTAGCTTGTGGGTGGTAGGGTGCAGACTTCTTATGAACTACCAAGAATTTGTGGAGTAGATTTTCAATCACTTCGTTCAAGAAATGAGTGCCTCTATCACTCACTAACTCTATAGGTAGCCCGTATCTTGTGAACACATTCTCAAATAAAAACTTGGCTGTTGTTTGAGCATCGTTCTTAGTTGTGGCTTTTACCTCTACCCACTTTGTTAGATAGTCTGTCGCAACAATGATATATTCTGCATGGGAACCCTTAGCTGGGGGATTAATAGGACCTACGAAGTCTATTCCCCACTTAGAGAATGCACGTCCACCCATCATAGGTTTCAGTGGCATCTCATCTTTACGTATAGGATATTGAGTTCTCTGACAGACATCACAGCGTTTCACATAGGTATGTGCATCCATGTGAAGGGTCGGCCACCAAAATCCTGCAAATAGTATTGCTTTGATCACCCGATCTGGACCAAAATGTCCTCCTGCTACACCTTGGTGAGCAGTGTCTAAGATCTTGAGATACTCACTTTCATGGACACATTGTCTCAAGTAACCATCTTTACCACGTTTGTATAGATTATCGCCAATGAGAGAGTAATCTTGGGCTTCTTGTTCTAAACTCCTTTTCCTCGCAAGCGTCATGTCTTGAGGGAATGTTTTCATCCTCAGGAAGGATACTAATGGTTCACTCCAATTTGGCACTAGGGACACTTGGTAAAGAGTGGCATATTCCACAGGTGGTTTAGTGCAACAGATTGGGCATTCCTTGCACAATTTTTGGACATCAGCTTCCATAGTTGGCCAATGTACTCCTAGTCTTCTTAGTGTTTGTAGGGTTCGTTGCTTTGAATGGTGTTGCTCTAATGCACCTACATGTGCGAATTGCAACCATTTTGTGTATTCATCCTGTTCCACACAACAGGCCAAGATCCCTTGATTTGTGTGCTTGTACATACTTCCAGCCATGATGTGATACTTTTGGGCTTTTACTACCTCCCTATCCTGCGTGTTTATTACTGGGTGACTAGGCCCGTATGTCAATACTGGCACTAGTGGCTTAGCCCACTGTGGCACCACTTCCAAGTTAAACAAGTAAGCATCAGGAAGGTCATCTGACACTCCTTGTGGGGCTTCTCCAGATGTGAGCCTAGAAAGATGATCAGCTCTCAAATGAGTCCTCCCTTTTCTTACCACAACCTCGAAATCGTATTCCATTAGTAAGAGAAACCATCTTACTAACCTTCCTGTATTGCATGGCTTGTTCACTAGATATAACAATGCTTGGTGGTCAGTAAAAAATTTAAACTTATTTGCAAGCAGATAATGTCTAAATTTCTTGACTGCATATACCATGCCTAATCCCTCTCTCTCTGTAGTGGTATAATTTCGTTCAGCTGCATTCAATTGTCTACTAGCATAGGCGATTGGAAGATCCATATTACCTTCACCAGTAGGTTGAGCAAGCACACACCCAATGGCATAATTGGATGCATCCACATGAACATGGAAAGGCTTGTTCCAATCTGGTGTGGTCAGGATTGGTGCTGAACATAATCTTCGTTTAAGCTCCTGGAAGGAATTCTCACATTCATCCGTCCACTCAAAGTTAGTCAGAAGTCCGTACATGGGCTTTGCAATGACAGCATACATGTGAATGAACCGGCGGTAGTAACCACAATGCCCCATGAAAGCTTGTACTTCCTTGACATTCCTTGGCCTAGGTAGCTCTGCTATGGCTCTCACCTTCTCTTCATCAGTGGATATGCCATTCTTTGACACTATGTGTCCTAGAATCTTGCCTTGCCTGACCATGAAAACACATTTTTCTGGGTTTAAGCAGACTTGATATTCTCTACATTTGTCAAAGATTTGTTTGAGTTCGGGAATATGGGTTTGCCTAATGTTGGAATGAGCACAAAGATCATCAACATAGACTTCCAAATTCTTCCTCAGGAACTCCTTAAATACATGGCACATTAGTCTCTGGAAGGTAGCTGGAGCATTGGTAAGCCCAAATGGCATTACACGAAAGGCAAATATCCCCCACTCTGTGGCAAAAGCTGTCTTATGCTGATCTTCTGGAGCTATGGCTACTTGATTGTAGCCAGAGAATCCATCCAGGAAGCTGTACACTTCCTTGCCTGCTACTCTTTCTAAGAGATGTTCTGTGATGGGAAGCGGATAGTTATCTCGGATTGTGGCTGCATTGACCTTCTTTAAGTTAATGCATACACACAGCTTTCCATTTTTCTTGGGCACCACTACAATGGGGGATACCCACTCAGTGTGCTCAATTTCATAGATAAATCCAGCTTCAACCAGTCTATCTATCTCCTCTTTGATCTTAGCAGCGTAATTATCGTTATATGTATAGGGCTTTTGCTTAGAGGGTTTGGCATCTGAAGTCATGGGGATGGTATGTGAGCATATGTCTGGATCAACACCTTTTAAGTCCTTGTAACTCCAAGCGAATACATATCTGTATTCTCTTAGCAAGGCTATTAACGCATGCTCTTCTTCCTCTGTTAGGTCATGGCCTATGTACGTGCATCTCTCCTCTCCTTCTTCTAGGGCCACTACTATTTTCTTGGTGGTCTCTTTGTTATCATAGGCCTCTCCTGATTGCGCCTCCCGTTTAGGCATTCTTATCATAACTCTCCTGTCGTCTATCTCGTACTTCTTAAAATTTTCTGGGACCTCAAACAAAGATTCTTCCTCTTCTGGGGAGACTTCTCTCTTCTTTCGTTTCTTTCCTTCTTCCTTCGGGGTCACATGTGTTGCTAATCTTACGTCATTTGTAAGCTTCTCCATGCCTCTGGGGTTGGAATTCTACTTCATGGAAGTATTCTTCATCTGATGCAAATGGTGGGTCCATAATGATTGACTCTAGATCGGAGTCACTTGCATCCTCAAATGCATCAGGGCTAGGTTCACATTCTTCTAGAACTGCCTCTCCCATGATTGGCTCTATGGAGAAGACTGAAATGTCATAGCCATCCTCATCACAGTGAGGTGTCCATTGTTCTTCATTGATGGCTACATCCATTGTTGCTAAGATTTCTGCCCAGCCGTGGGGTTCAAATTCTTCGTCAGGAAAGACTACAGGTGCATAGGCTGGGTCATGAATTGATCTATGATTTTCTTTTGCACCTACCTCTCTGGCTTTTTCTCTCTTCTCTTCCTCTACTGCTACTTTACACATCCATAAGTGAGTGTCTTCATGCATCCATGAGGATCCTGATCCTATGGAATGCACCGATTCCATATCATCCTTGGCTCTATGGATGGGGTTCCATTGGATAGGAGGGACATCTCCATGAGAGTAATCCTTGAGATTGACTTTGTTTGTAACACCTAAGTGCTGTAGGTATAAAGAATTGGTTCCCCAATCCTGTACCACTTGCAACTGTCGCATAAAAGGTCGTCCCAAGATCATCTCGTAGGCATGATTTTTGCTGAAGTCACATATGGCAAATGTGTGCTCAAACTCGACACCACAGGTGGTGAGAGTTATTCCTTCTAGCAATCCTAAGGGTCTCTCAATATGACCATCGGCCATCTGCAATTTCATTCTCGTTGGCCTGAGTGCTGGCTTGCCCCAACGCTTCCATAGGGAAGTGGTGGCAATTGCAACTCCTGCGCCTGAGTCCAAAATTGCCTTGGTGGTATACTCTTGGTAGGTAATGGGAAGATAGGTGTTCCCTTCTTCACCTTCACACATATCTCCTATCTTATCCAAGGGTATCTCTGGCACTGTCCTATATGATCCTACCTGGGAACGAGGTTTGGCTATCTCGGGCACTTGATTGGCTACATGTTCCCACACTTCTGGTCTAACCTTAAGAAGCTCTTCCAAAGTGAGATTACACTGCACTTTGGTATTCTTCACTACCTCTGTGTTTCTAGGTATGACTGAGTCTTCATTTCGTATTATGACTGTGGGGGTTCTCATACAAGTAGACTTGACTTCCCATGGGCCCGTGAAGTGAGGTAATTCCTGTAGAGAGTTAGACTCAAAGTCTAATCTCTCTTGTGATTGGGTATTCTCTTGCTCTCCATAAATGGAAGGAAGGTCTTGTGGGAATTGATCGTGTGTGTCATCCACCAGTTCAATGGGGGGAGGGACCTCACTTTCCTTAGCCCATTTGTCTTCTTGAATCTCGCGTAGGAATTCTGGTGTGAACCGATTCATAGAAGATGATGTGTGTGGCTCCGTAGAGTTAGGCACATAGGCTTCAGGCACATAGGCTCTCTGGGTAGGAAGACCTGCTCTTTCACTAGCCTTGTTATGGTGTTGAGTGGCGAGTTCCTTTTGTGATTGTGCCCTTGGATTCTCTATTCTTTCTAGGGAGGGGGAATTGTCTGATTCAGTGGAATTGGGCACGTAAGCTTTTGATGGGGGATGGGTCATGTTTTTGCTTGCTTTATCTCTTTCTTGATTTTTTTCTTCCTTGGCAGATCTTGCAATTATGCCCTCTAACTTCTCTAGAAGTCCGTCCAAGTGTAATTGCGTCGTGGCTGAGCCCGAGTAATTGAAAAGGCGACTGGCTTCAAACATAGTCTGAGCCAATGCGACCATTTTCGTGCAAAGCTTGGTTCTTTCTATCTCTAGGTCAGCTCTAGGGTAGCACTTGTCATGATCCGTGACATTTGGCCCTTCTTGGATTCTGGCCTGATATGCTTTAAGCATCATGTCTATGTCTTCAGGAGTGGGGTCAGCTAATACTGATCCTGCTCTAGGAGGTGGTGGAATCGTATGAGGTGGGTTGGAAGGTGGCGGGTCGGATGACGAGGGAAATGGTGGTGGTGGAGTCGTGTGAGAGGGAGTTTGAGATGTGAGTTCAGTTATCCTGGCTTTGGTTTCTCTTATGCTTTCCTCAAGTTCACTCATCTTTTTAGCCCATTTTCTTTTCATTCTTTCCCGACTATCTTTCCATGCTCTAGTCCTTTTCTTTGTCATGCTCTCGGTTTCACTAGCCTCTGGGTTCTTATCCTGGTTTACCCCTTGGTTCTGTTGCAATGCCTGAGCTCTAGTCACTACCTGTACTGGTGCGGTGGATGTCACACTTCCTGTGGAGTCTACCACCAACCCAATAACGTTAATAGGGGTGATTTTTGGCATATTATTAGGATTTTTAGGGCAATCTCGTAAGAGATGCTCCTTTCCACACTCTTGACAATAACCTTGGATCGTTACTGACTGGGGTTGTGTAGGTGAAGGCAAGGGACAGTCACGAATGAGATGATTTCCTTGACATCTGTAGCATGGTCCTCTAGGGAATGGGGGTCTTACTTGTCTAGGTTGGGGTCTAGGGTTGGGGTTTGCATACATGACGTTTGTGTAATCTGATTCCCAACTAGGTTCATTTGGCTCTTCACTATAGTAAGACTCACCATGTTCAGGAGACTGCATATAGTAAGCCTGGGGACTATCAACAGGTGTAGAATCGAAGCTATGGTCACTAGGATCACTTTCTGAAAGCAATGGCGTTACGGGGACTATAGCTCTATTCAGGTTTTCTTCAGCAGCAGCATACTTGACAGGTATCAAGCTGGATGGAGCTGGAGGTTGTTGGGCTAACACAGGCTGAGGCCTTTGCTGGGCTTGGTATTGTGTTTGGTAGGTTTGTTGAGGCCTAGCATACTATTGTGGTGGGTACTGGTTCTGATATCTGCCTTGTTGAGGGTATGGTTGAGGGTAGGTTTGCCTAACAGCTTGTTTATTGTATGGGCAGTCTTGTGCTGTGTGATTTGTGTATCTTCGTTCTATGGTGCAGTACTGGCTACTAGGATTTACTTGGGGTTGGGCCATAATGGGACATACATTCGCCATCTGGTCGCCACCGCAAGTGTAGCATCTCTTCACAGGGGCAAACCTTGGGATCTGTTTACTAGTGACACCTAATTTCTGAGCTACTTTCTCCGCAAGTTCCTCAATTGATGTGGATTGTGTGGAAGAGAGGTTAGAGGCACTATCCGAATCTTTGTATATCTTGGAAAGCTCTAACTCCTCCCCTAGGTTATCCTCAATGTCAATGCACATGCGTACACAATCTTCTATTGTCCTAGGGTCCTTCAAGTACACATACGATCTCAATTTGGTACTTAGCAATCCATCCAAGAATAAGGCCACTTGCTTAGCTGGTGTGGGTAGCTCCGAAACAGGGCATCTTTCTAAGTATTGCCTAAATCTTCTTCCTGCAAGTCTCACGGTTTCTTGCGGGGTCTGCTTGAAGCTGTGAATCAGTGAGGAGGTATTATGTCTTATGCCACTCTTAGAGAATTCAATAATGAAAGCCTCTAGGAGTTGGTCTATGCTCCTGAACTGTCTCTCGTTTAGTGGCTGAAACCATGTCAGGGCAGTGTTCCTAAGGGTCAGACCAAAGGCATTATACTGCGTGAATAGATCCTCCACTTGTTCAACTCTCAGGACTTGTCTAAACTCAGCCACATGATCGTATGGATCTCCCGTGCCATCGAAGTAGTTCTTCATGGACTTAACTAGCTGCGTTGGTCTCAAAGTCCTGGTGTGTTCTCTAGGTCGTGGTAGAGGGAACTCATCTGTGTTTCTTTGATTCCTGTGAGCTCTAAGTACCTCAGGCTCTACTCTATTTGTTTCCGTCCTCGTTCTCTCTCTGCCCCCTGAGTTGGCAAAGCTCACTTCTGGCCTATCTCTACTTCTGTCTCTTTGAGTTCCATGAGCTTGGGATGTTCCCGCTCCAGGGTGATCGTAGGACACATTTGATCTTGGTTGGGGGAAAATAATTTCACCTTTCCAAGTGTAAGCATGCCTATCATTTTCTGTCACCACGAAGATCCTCTCTGAGGCGTGATCTAAGTAGGTCACTCTACCTGGGCTATCAGGATCCTTAAACTCATAGATCATGATTGTTCCAATATCAAATGGCCGATCAGATTTATATCTCCAAAAGGCTTCTTCAGTTTCTCGGTTCAGAAGAAGATCTATGCTCTTATTATCTTGGGGAATCCACTCTGGTGTGATAACCCTCGTAAGAACAGATTTCCCTCGAGGGGTCCTCGATTCTACCCCCATGTTTCCTTGCTCTAGGTCATCTAAGCCCGATTCTGGGACTACATTCCCAAATTCATCAGTTCTATCGGGGTGGCTGGTGACTACATATATTGTCCCTTCCTTGTCTAAGTAAACTCCGTTTTCGAACTTGACAGCTGGGCGCTCTAGTCCAATGGATTGATCAGGATTCTTAATTTGTACCATAGATCTTCCTAGGCCGTCCTCATAGATGCTAGCACCCAATCGGTTGGTCCTAAGGTATTCCAACTGCGTTTTGTAAGGGCCTTCTACCCTATGCAAGTATGGCACTCCTGAACTGCCTGTAGGTCTGTCCATGCCTTGAGACGTCTCTGATTCACTGGTATCCGAGCTAGGATAATGCGAGTGGTGACTCAACTGCTGGGCCCAAGACCTCGCAGTATGATTGACACTAGCCTCTGAAGACCTAAGGCTTTGCCTATCCCTCGCTAGATGTCGCCCTGATCTAAGGTTCATATGCTTAACTGATTAACCCAATTTTCCCAGGTACAACCACGTTTCTGAGTCCTTTGTATCAATTACTTATTCCCCTTTTTATGTTGATTACCGGGTTTATGCTCTTGTCTGATATCACGTCGTTAGGAATACTTGAGTTTAATTTCGCACTTTAGTTTGGTCGTTTCTCGTTAGGTTCTTTTCCTTTAAGGTTGTCGTTCACACACACAGGTTATCTCTTGACTTGAACTTGATTTCTTAGATAGTCTTTGATTTATCTCGTGCCTATCGTTGCCTGGAATTACTTCTAACACTACCCGCACTTAGCCTAAACTAAGAATTGACAGAGGGTGTTTCGGGTTTTCCAACCTTGAGTTCCTTTCCTTGAGTTGTTGCCCTGGTGTGCCCAGGACGCGTGTTCCCAAGCCTGCACTTACTCTTGCTTAGCGTACCCTTCGATGCTCTCAAAGGACTTGTAAAAGGCCCAAGATTAGCTCAAGATTTAAGTTCAAAAGACAACCCCAAACACTTCCATTCATGTAACTCAAACACCAATTAGCCCATTGGTTATATGGAACTTAATTCTAGGGATCCCTGAATTTTGTTCCCCCTGGGTATGGTCAACTTCAAAATACCCTAACTGAAAATCAATGCATTATTCTTATCAAAAACAGTTGAGGGCGTGTAGTATATGTCACGAGCTTTCTGACAAGCCCTAAAGCTCAAAAATTGGATTTCGTATGAAAAAGTTATGACCGTTCAGGGTTTTGGAGTTAAAACAGGAGTCAAAACATGCTATCAGGTAAACAGGAAGTCTTGAGTTGCTTGTGGCACGGCCTCGCGATGCAATACTACACCCTAGTGTTTGCCCCACTCTTAGCCAAAATTGAGACCACTATTTTTCCCAAAAAATTTGACCTAATTTGCCCTTCTAACGTGTTCGCAAAGTCTGTCGGTCGCGATTGACAGGTCAATCGCTATTGATGTGTCGATCGCGATTGACAGGTCCGTCGTGGCTGTCAGTCGCGATTGATGTGTCGATCGCGATTGACAGCTGTCTCGAAAAGTCAATCAGTCGTGGTCAAAGGGTCGTTGACTTTGTCAGTCGCGATTGATGAGTCGATCGCGATTGACAGGTCGGTCACGAGGTCTATCCGTCGTGGTCAAACAATCGTTGACTCTATCGGTCGCGATTGATGGGTCGATCGCGATTGATGACTCGATCGCGATTGACACATGTCACGCGTAGGCTCCGTCGATCGTGGTCAATCGGTCGTTGACTCTGTCGATCGCGATTGACAGAGCCGTCGTGGGCTGTCGATCGCGATTGACAGGTCTGTCCGTCGTGGTTTGTCGATCGCGATTGACGTGTCGATCGCGATTGACAGAAATCTGTGGAATTTCAAAAAACTAAACACATTTTTGGGAAGCTCTAGGCCTGTAGGTCATGGATATGCACTTTGTTTAGCAAATAGATCAACTTTTCTGTCGGTCGCGATTGACAGAACCCGGCGACACACAGACAGTTACTTCGAATTCCGTACCTGCGCAGGGTGCTGGGGACGATGATGCGGCCTGTACCTGCAATAGAGCTCAAAAAACATGCAAAGACAGCACACACAATGTCGCTCTCTCGCTCTCTCTCACAAGTGAAATGAGGGAAATGAGGTGGAGATGGTGATATGATAAAAAAACAGAAATTTTCGCGATGATGGAGATGGAGGTGGGAGATGGTGATGATGATGATGGTAATGAAGGTGGTGAAGAAAAAACAAGAAAATAGATGGAAGTGAAGAAAATACCTACAACTCCAACGCGTCAACTCTACGTCTTACCATCACACGCTCGTCCTCAAAGCTCGATCCCCGGCAACGGCGCCAAAATTTGGTGTAGCTCAGTGATGAGTAGCACCTCCTTTAATGTCAATCCGGGAAGACGTGAGGATGGTATGAAGACCTCGAGCTAGTGGAAGCACAAGTGCGTGAGTGAGAAGCACACCAACATGCACACACATACACACACACGCGCACACATGGCAAGACAAAGAGTGAGGAGCAATGGAGTTCTTTAGATTACTTTCACAAATCTCTTACAAGTTCGTTTCAATTACAATCTAACCTAAAAAATGAGCTCTCTAGCTCTTTTTATAGTTTTTGACTAGCTTTGGCCCTGTCCAGACCTAGTGTCCGGCCTATTTAAAAATTAGGTTCCAGGGCCAATTTGAGGGCTTAAACGGAGTCTAAAAAATACAAAAATTGATATGTAGGTACTTCTAAGGCTCCTCAAGCTCGAGGACTCCTCGGCTTGCACAAAATGGAGCTACAAAAATATGAAATGGTATTTACAATGATTGTTAGTGATAAGAATCACTTTTGATTTTGAAAAATTAAAGGATGCCTTAGTGCTAGATCTGCGTGAATGCTCGTACTTGCTTCTCCATGAAGAAAATTATTGGCCTACTTGCCAGATCTTCGTTGACTGCCCTGTCTGCTTGTGCTGTCCCTTCGCTCTGACTCTCTTCGTCTTGTGGCTCCTTCGGTTCCCCGACTGCTACCAACACACACGCACACGCACACGCACACGCACACGCACATGCACACGCACACGCACACGCACATGCACACGCACACACACACGCACACACACAGGCACACGCATAGGCACACGCACAAGCACATGCACATGCACACGGACACGCACACACACATGCACACGCACACGGACACGCACACACACACGCACACGGACACCCACATGCACACGCACACGGACACCCACACGGACACCCACACGCACACGCACACGGACACCCACACGCACACGCACACGGACACCCACACGCACACGCACACGGACCCCCGCACGGACATGCACACGGACACCCACACGTACACCCACACATACACCCACACGTACACCCACACCTACACGTACACGCACACATACACATACACGTACACGCACACGCACACGTACACGTACAAGCACACGCACACGCACACGTAAACACACACACACGTACATGTACACGCACACGTACACATACAGGCACACGTACACGTACACGCACACGTACACGCACACGTACACGCACACGTACACGCACACGTACACGCACACGTACACGCACACATACACACACACATACACGCACACGTACACACACACGTACATGCACACACGTACACACCCGCACACGTACATGCCCGCACACGTACATGCCCGCACACGTACATGCCCGCACACGTACATGCCCACACACGCACACGTACACGTACACGCACACGCACATGCACACGTACATGTAGACACACACACACGTACACGTACACATACACGCACACGTGCACGTACATGCGCACGCACACGTGCATGTACACGTGCACGCACACGTGCACGCACACGTACCCGTACACGTGCATGCACACGTACACGCACACACACATACCTGCACGCGCACGTGCACACGTACCCGTATGCGCACGTACACGTACACACACACGTACACATACATGCACACGTACACCTACACGCACACATACATGTACACGTACACGTACACGTACACGCACACGTACATGCACACGTACATGTACACGTACACGCCCGCACACGTACACGTACACGTGCACGCACACGCACATGTACACGTACATGCACACGCACATGTACACGTACACGTACACGCACACGCACATGCACACGTACACGTACACGTACACACACACGTGCACGTACACGCGCACGCACACGTGCATATACACGTGCACGCACACGTGCATATACACGTGCATGCACACGTGCATGTACACGCCCGCACACGTGCATGTACACGCCCGCACACGTACACCTACACGTGCACGCACACGCACATGTACACGTACACGTACACGCACATGCACACACACACGTACACGTACACGTACACACACACGTGCACGTACACGCGCACGCACACGTGCATATACACGTGCACGCACACGTGCATATACACGTGCATGCACACGTTCATGTACACGTGCACACACACGTACACGTGCACGCACACGTACACGTGCACGCACACGTACACGTGCACGCACACGTACACGTGCACGCACACGTACACGTGCACGCACACGTACACGTGCACGCACACGTACACGTACACGTGCACGCACACGTACACGTGCACGCACACGTACACGTGCACGCACACGTACATGCACACGCACACGTACCCGCACGTGCACGTGCACACGTACCCGCACGCACACGTGCACACGTACCCGCACGCACACGTGCACACGTACCCGCACACGTACACGCACGCGCACACGCGCGTGTACGTGTACGTGCACGTGTACCCGCATGCGCACGCGCACACGTACCCGCACACGTACACGCACGCGCACACGCGCACGTACACGTACACGCACACGCGCACGCACATACACACATGCACACACACACGTACACGCACACACACACGTACACGCACACACACATGCACTCATACACGCACACGCACACGCAAACACACACGCACACGCACACGTACACGTACATGCACACGTACGCACACGCACACGTACACGCACATGCACACGTACACGTACATGTACACGCACACGCACACGTTCACGTACATGCACATGCACACGTACATGTACACGCACATGCACACGTACACGTACACGCACGTGCACACGCACACGTACACATACATGGGCACGCACATGTACACGTACATGCACACGTACACGTACACTCACACACACACACACACACACGCACATGCACACACACATGCACACGCACACGCACATGCACACGCACATGCACACGCACACGCACACGCACACGGACACGCACACACACGCACACGGACACGCACACGCACATGCACATGTACACGCACACGCACATGTACACGCACACGCACATGTACACGCACACGCACATGTACACGCACACGCACATGTACACACACATGCACTCGTACATGCGCATGCACACACACACGCACGCGTACACGTACACATACACACACACACACGCACACGTACACGTACACGCACATGCACATGCACACGTACACATACACGCACACACACATGCACACGTACACGTACACGTACACACACACATACACGTACACGTACACGTACAGGTACACGTACATGTACACGTACACGTACACATAGACATAGACATACACATACACATACACATACACATACACATACACATACACATACATACACATACACACACATAGCTAACACACATATACATACTGCCAGGGGAGCACTAGATTGTGCTCTCTGACTACAATAGATAAGATTTCGGAAATATACTTCTGATTACAAGAACACTCACATAGGGAAAATGATACAAGAATATGTGATTGATACAAGATGTGCCACAACTTGGGACTGATAGATATGAATAACTCAACCAAAGATGATACAGGAGATCCCAAAACCCGGGATTGTAAGTATGAAACAAGATATCTCGATTACAAGAACTCCCTTCTAGGAGATGAACTAGATATAAGAAAGAACTCGACAAGATCTCATATTATGAGATTACAAGAGGACAAGAGAGGATGTCCAAGAACTAGACTAGACAAGATTGGAACAAGGAACAAGACAAGAACAGGAACTGGAACTTGGAGAGTACTTACTTGGTGGTCACGACTCCTTGAGCTCCCAAGACTGGTATTGGCAAGATTGAGAATGAACGTAGCCAACCCCTCCTTATATAGGTTTTTCAAGGGCGGTTCAAGGGTAGTTACGATTTGATGATATAATCGATGATGTCATCAACTAGAAACAAGACCTTTGGGTGTCAGAATTTAGCAAATAGATAGTCGATTTTGGGGTTTTGGCATGTTTTGGACGTAGCATTGGTTTCTCCAAAATCTTAGCCAAACATGAGATATAGGAAACTCACATGGATTCTAAAGTTTATGAGGTTTTCTTTGTGTCCATGACACATACAAACACATACGTACACACACATACACATACACACACACAGCTGCACACATACACACACACACACTACACACACATACACACACATATACACACATATACACACATATACACACATATACACACATATAGATACACACACATACACATACATACACATACATACACATACGCACATACACACATACACACATACATGCATACACATAGATACACATACACACATACATAACACACACACATACACATACATACACACATACACACATACACATACATATACATACACACATGCATGCACATACACATACATACACACGTACACACATACACACATACAAACATACATACATACACATACACACATAGACATACACACACATAGACATGCACACACATAGACATACACACACACACATACACACACACATACACACACACATACACACACATACACACATACACACATAACCCATGCATGAAAACCCTTAAAGAACCAGAAAAAACTTTTTTTTTCATAAGATTCTTTATAAAAGTAAATTTTGTCTTTCACACACACACACATATGTGTGTGTGTTGTTGGTGATCTGTATGTATAACATCATTCAAATAATGAAAATATCCGTGATATAAAAAAATCAAAGGGATTTTATACCTATAGATTTATAAAATCCAATATGTGACTAGTTCTCTAGAACACTTATTTATAATAAGACAACACACACACACTCTCTATAACTTTGAAAATTAAGGATCCGTACTACATGCACACAGATATACCATATTATTATCAAAAACCAACTTAAACTCTTTTAAATATCATCATGTATACATACACTTATGGGTATTTCAGAATATCTCAAAGAAATATAGTTTTTGAAAGCATGAAGCAAAAAACTATGGTGGACACATGAGTGTCATAGAAACTAGACCAATTTGAGTGAGAAAAATCATGTAAATATGGCAGTAATGATCCTCCCTTGGGATAAAACAATCAAATTAGTCGGGTACCAATCAAGTAACAAAAGATGCACTTAACTGCACGCCAATGATTGATGTTTGGGAAACACATAAAATTACTCATATGAGAGACAAAAAATTGAATATCAGGCCGAGTTATGCATAAGTGAATCAAGCATCTAATATTCGACTAATAGAGAACAACACCATTTTTGTGGAGGATGCAATTCAGCCATTAATTTCATGTATTAAGGAGATATCAATTAGCTACAAAGATGTTTATTTTACTTTGCTTCCTCTTTTTATAGGTGGAAAGTCTTGTGCTGGTCTAAATGATGCAATATCTCAGCCATTAGAGGTTTCACGTGATGATGCAGATCACTCCATTTTTTATGCAGATTTACATGATACATTTGTTAATGAGAGAAATGATATAGAGATGGAAAAGACTATGCCTAAATGGCTAGTGTAGACTTTGCGAGATAGAAAATTAGATGAACCTCTATCGTATGATACTTGTTCAGGCTTTCATAGTGCTTCTTTTGCATCATATTGCTATGCTATGGCTGCCTCTACTCTTTGTGATGAGAATGAACTTGTTTTGTTAAAAGGTTATGCTCAAGAAAGAGGCATTATTTTGATGAGACCTTTGCTCCTACATGCTAAATGACTATTGTTCATAGCTTCTATGCACTCGAAGCTCATCATGGTTGGAATGTACATCAATTGGACATTATAACTGCATTTCTACATGGTGACTTACATGAAGAAGTGCATGTTTTTCAGCCCTGTGGTTTTGTGTAGAAAGGGCATGAAAACAAAGTGTGCAGGTTGAGAAAGGCATTATATGGTTTGAAGCAAGCACCATGTGCTTGGTATAGAAAGATACATGCCTACTTTATTGGACATGGTTTTAAAACAATCCAACTGAGAGCACATATGTTAATCATGCAAATGATGTGCTTTTGATCATTGTTGTGTATGTGGATGACATGCTGCTCACTGGTCCTAATGAGAATACATATTGCTGATTTTAAGGCTGATTTTATTACCTCGTTTGAGATCTTAGATTGGGGCATTTGCATCATTATTTGGGAATTTGGTTTATGCAAGTTGATGGCAGAATAGCTTTGTGTCAAATAAAATATATTGACACATTATTGTAGTGTTTTGGCTTGAAGAATGCAAACCTATTAACACCCCTATGGAAACAAGTTTATAGTTGAGTCTTCATGATGTTGGAGATGCTTTTGATGCTATTCTCTATCAGAAGAGTGTTGGATGCTTGTTTTACTTATGCATTACTTGGCCAAATATTGAGTTCGGTGTCTCATAGATGAGCATGTTTATGGATTGCCCAGGAGTCAAGCATTGGCAGGTGCTTAAACGCATCTTTCGCTACTTGACTGATACTTGGATAGGTGGATTGTTTTATCCCAAGGGGGATCATTACCACTAGATTTACATGCTTTTTCTGCCTGTGATTGGGCCGGCTGCTATGACACGTGTGTTCACCGGTGGTTTTTGCTTCATGGTTATTAGATTATGCATATCTTACTTGAGCAAGAAGTAGCCTGTTATGGCTACTTCTAGTTGTGAGGTTGAGTATAGGGCAACTTTCACAGTGACTATTGAGTGTGTGTGGTTCAAGCATCTTATGGATGATTTGGGTGTTGGTCAGTCTTCTACCACCACCATCTTTACTAAAAGTCAGAGCACATTAGCAGTTGTGAGGAACCCTATGTTCCATGCTTGCACTAAGCACATTGAGGTGCACTATCATTAAGTCATGGATAGGTTCTCTATTGGAGAGATCAATTTGGCATATGTGCCCACACAGGAGAACATTGCAGACCTTTTCACAAAGGCTATGCCTAGGGAGAAGTTTGAAGTTTTTCGCAAAGCTTTGGGATTACTTCCTTTTGTGGATTGACACCACATAGCTTGGCACTTCCTTTCCTTATACATGAGTGCCAGCTCCTTGTTCAATGCATCACTCGCAGGAGGAATTTGTTGATATATTTTGGTAGCGATGTGTGTGAACACACTAGGACTGTCGAGGCATTTTTTTCCCTCTTTAGGAGGTTTTTTGCCTCTTGGATTGTATATACGTCTATAATCGTAATGGGTTACTTATGTTTGAACATTCTCTTGGTAATACATATAGTATTGTGTGTTGTGCTCCAACCTTCTTCTTCTTGTTCCTTGTGCTATTCGTGTGCTTCCTTTGACCTTAAACTCCAACTTGTTTAGTGTCCTTATGATTCTGTTATTTGCGCATCATCACCTTCACATAGCACCACCATGTATCTGATTCATCCAATCTGTTGAGAGTGGGGTAAATCCTCTCTCTAACACATGGCCATACTCCGTGGGTCACTCAAAATCTCTAGTTATGTGCAGACGAACCTTTTTGGGCCACACCACCATCCTATGTGCATTGGAGACATGGAACATTAACTTAGGACCTATGCCCGAGGCATCCACCGTATTATGCGGGGCTTAAAACATGCACGGAGATGCTTCCAATCGATTATTAATCAAATTACTTTCCAATCAATGGTCACCATAGTGCCGGGTTCTTCACCTTTTTTCCTAGTGTTTCCAAAATAATCTTGGCACGATGAAGCATGGCTTTGTGCGCACTAGTCACCAAATATCTTGAGTGGATGTTTGCCATCCACTTGGTGGACATGCTTCCTTGCACAATGATAGTCCCATTATTTATCTGTTGATGAAGCTCGCATAGATCCAAATCCCATGGGGGTACATTTTTACTCATAGAGCCAGCTAGTAGAGTACTTAGCGGGACCGACATCATTTCTATTCGATTTCCTTGCTCATAGTTATGAATATGACATAGCCCTGTACCTTTTGACACTTAGTTGGATGTGTGATATTGCATGAAAAGAAATGCTACCTAAAATAGGATTAGCAAGAACAAGATAATTGCTATTTTAGGACCACTACCCACAACATATGAACATATGACACCCTCTCCTCAGACATGCACACAATAGTACATGCTTATGTATACCTGAATTTTACTGCCATTCTACTTTTCTTAGAAAACTCGTATTCACAAAGGGATTCTGGGCTCTGTGCCCTCCACACATGCCACATAGGATGAAAGATGATCCTCTTTGCATTTCTGTGGATTCAACATTCATGCTAAGAAAATGAGTTTTCCCGATTGTTTGCTATAATGGCATAATGGTGTTTGTAAAGGATCACCCATGCACATTTTGTGAAGCCAAGGATCATGGAGTAAAGCATTGCCTTTTCCATTCAATGAATGCATGTAAGGGAGGATGTAGTTCCCTTTGTTTTAGGAATGTGTTAAACATGATTAACTTTTTTCATGAGGGTATCAAAACTCTTGCTTAGAGTAAGGGGGATGCAACTAAAGTACATACACAATTACTTATGTTTAAGGAGTCTCTTATGTTTGGTAAAGAACGTATGAATGCTAAACCTAATGCATGGGAAAATACATACATGCTTCCTAGATTGTTGGAATATTGCATGAAAGCATGTGACAAACTTATGCATGAGCTAACAAAAGTTATGACTATACATCGATATATGAATGAACCATTTTGCCCCTTATTTTTGGAGTTTGATCATACTATCACATGATGTTCCTTGCTTCATGGATGTAAGGGCACATCTATAGAAAAAACACATTGTTTTTACCGTTTTGCCTGGGATTTCTTCAACTTAGCAAGGTTAAGCAAATATTGCTTTGATGGGAATACTTTTTATCAGATAATGTTTTGTGTTTATGGTGGATAAATTAAGGAAATCTTTCCATGATATGATGCACACACCTGCTAAGGAAGTTAATACTTGCATTGATGATCGTATGGTTACTCTATTTGATAACACATGTGTTATGCTGAGGGATTGCGTGTTGTTTACTTTGCAAAATAGAACTTGTCGTGTTGATTGATGAGCATGGCAACTATAATTCTACCTAATATGATGAAAAAAAATGTGCTTTACAAAGTAATGTTATTCCCACTATGATGATGCATGATGAAAGCAATGCTTCTTCTTTCTCTTGGTGATGATGAACGTAAGGTTGCCCATAATAAAGCAATACATGATGATCATGATGATACATATTTATCCACGAGTGAGAAAGACATTGAAATTACTTTAGCGATGCATGATGATTCATTGAAACATAATGCATCTATGATTGCTCATAATGATAATGGTTCTACCTTTGATCCTATTGAGGATGATATTATAATTTCCCATAACATTGATCCTCCTATTGTTGATGATGTTAAAATTGTTCATGATGATAAGTGTGTTTATGATCCATCTTTTTCACCTATTTTTGATGATTATAATGATGATGATGTGAATCCTAATTTACTCCGTTGAGAAGGATCACTCTATCTTTGATGTACATTTGGATAGTAAGAATGAGATGAATGATTCTTATGTTTTGATATGAAAACATAATGTATCTTCCACATGTATTAAGCAAGATATCCATGTAAATAAAGTCACACATGTTAGTGATGATGATACTATCTTGATTGAGAGTTATGCTAAGGAATTTCTATCATTTTATGAGTATGTTGCACCATTTTATCAATGGAACCCAACTGAAGGTGCGAACACTATTGAGGCTAGTTCCAAGCTTCACCCGACAATGGATGAGTAGAATAACCCAAGAAGGTAATAGATGAGACAGTAGAGTAGAGACCAATCAATATTGCAAATGTGGTGCTTCTAGAATAGGACGTAACACCATGAATATATGTTGATTATAAGATTTTGATTCATAAATATTTCAAGTGGTTTAGTCTACTTTTAAGGTTTGTTAGTGGATAAGGGCCAAAAGATAATATTATCCTTGATAATGTGTGTAAGGAATTGAACATACTGGAGTGGGCACCTGCACATTTTCAAGTCAAAATGGCATACCTTAGTTAGGACCGTTGGGCCACTTCCATAATCTTGAAGATTGATGGACATGACCAATTCAAGTGATCAGGGTAGTTGGAGAACCTCCAATGACCCTTATCGCTTGAATTGGTCGTATCCTCCAATCCTCTCCATTTTGTAATATTCCTACTCTTAATGTTCTATTTAGCTAATCACTTGCATGGAGAATTTCTTTATCCTTTCACAACAATGATATGTCTTTGAACAATAGAAAGCTTCCATGGCAATGATATAAACCAAAACAATGCTAATATGAATATGAAGTTTCTACAATAAAAAAAGAGAGAAAAGTACTTAGCGCTCAAAGACTTTGTTTCCATTCAAAATTTTTGATGGAAGACAAAGGGCAAGACTGGTTTCATTTTTAAGGGTTACAACATTCCTATCCTTAATGCTCTATTTAGCTAATCATTAACATGGAGATTTTCTTTATCCTTATCTTTACCAGTTATTGTATGGGAGAAAGTCTTTGAACAATAAAAACCTTCCACAACAATGATATAAGTCTTTGAACAATAGAAACCTTCCACATCAATCATATAAACCAAAACAATGCCAATTTGAATATGAAGAGTTTACATAAAAAGAAAGAGACAAAAGTATTTAGAACTCAATGTCATTGTTTCCATTCAAACTTTTTGGTGGAAGAAAAAGGGAAAATTTGGTTACATTCTAAGGGTTGGAACTTGATCACCTTGGGTGGTAGGCAAGTGAACCTCTCATGCATATTTCTCACCTTGTTCCTTGGCTAGTTTGGCTTCCTCTTGGGCTTGTTTAACTTGATTCTCTAACTCTTCAATTCATTATTTCATTGGCTTGTCTCTTGTTTCACGTTGTCTTTTCCAATGTTTCTTTCTCTTTCTAACTAGTGGACAAGTCTAACTTTTTACCTTTGAATTGGGCCGTTCTCTTGGATTGGGTTTAATGAATACTTAGATCAAGATTTCTTTCTCTTCATTGCTCTCCTTCGACTTAAGATCAATAGGAATTTGGTGGTTCTAGATAGCCACCATCATCACCCTAGGAATATATGGACAATCTTTGAGCCAATAAGTGATTATGTAATCACGAAAACATCTTTGCCTCTACAGGAGTGATAGGAATGTTTGAGATCCATGAGGTGGATCTATATGAGTTGATTGATGTGCTAAGAGCTCATCTATGTTTACTTGAATTTCTTGCTCTCTCACTTGAGATTTTGGGACCCTTGTATGTAATTCCTATGGTGCAAGCTTATCATAAGCAAAGATAGAGGTTGTCATAATCATGAGAGCTATCTGTTGTGGTCTTAGAATGCCAAAGACACTATTTGAATACATGATCTACCATGCACTCAGGATAGGTGTGATGAATATTTGAGCTATCAGGTCCTTGTAAGGTGGTATTTTGTGGTGAATGTTGAGCTATCACTAAATGATCTCGTGTAAACCTGAGAGCCATATGTCTAGATGTGCTTTGTATATTATGCTAGTTAGCATGACTCATGGGTTTCTATAAATCCTTGAGCATGCATGAATGGTCTAGAATTTACCGGAGGGGGTACCCCTTTCAAATTGAAAATGACTAAAAAAGAAGGTGGAACACAAGGATTTGGGATAAGGCTCTAGGGTTTGTTGTGAATACTTCACTTGCTTAGTCTCTAAGGTAAGTAGTGTATGAAATCAAGGAGGACCAATTAAGCAAGGCCTATATAGATTTGGAGATACATGACTTTCCTTTACAACTTGAGATAGTAAATGAGGTGGTGTCTATTGATATTTCCAATATAGACAATCTAGAAAATCCTAAAAGGTTTGAAATATTTTTCCTAAGAATAATTATTGGTAATCATGTTACCTGATTCCTCTTTAGTGGGATGCTCTAATGTAGATTGTGGATGTGGATTTTCTTAGGGGTTTCACCCTATCACAATGGTAAGTACCAACGTGAGGAGATCCACCTCATAACTATCAATCTACAAAGACGTGAGGAGGGTATGATGATTGTGAGCAAGTGAAGTGCACAAGTGAGTGAGTAAGAAGCACATAGCCATGCACACACATACACACACATGCGCACACATGACAAGACAAAGAGATGGAGCAATGGAATCCTTAATTAGCCAAAAACAAGATAATACGCTCTTTTGTTCACTTCAATTCCCAATTTGATAACCTCAAAAATGAGCTCTCTACCTCCTTTTATAGTTTTTGACTAGCTATGGCCCTGTCCAGACCTAGTGTCTTGTGTAGTTAATAAATAGGTTCCTAGGCTAATTTGGAGGCTCAAACAAGCTCTAAAAGATATGAAAATTGGTATCTACTTAGATATTATACTCTTCAAGCTCAAGGACTCCTCGGCTTGCACAAAATTGATTAAGAATCATCAAAAAGGGTATTTAAAAAGGAGTGTAGTGATTAAAATCATTGTTATAAAAGATTTATCCTTTTAAAAATTAGGTAGGCCTAGTTGTCAGATCTTTGTTGACTACTCTACCTGCTTGTTCCTGCTTGATTCTCCCTCTATTTTGATTCTCTCTGATAGCTTCCTTGTCTTATAATGCCACCTTGACTACCCGTGCTGCTAATAATACCCCTCCCCATCTACTGTGCTTGTCATCCCTGATAGACCCTTGTTGTGAAGAGTGTTTAATGTAGTACTCAACAACATCCATGGCAAGATGATGCTCACTCAATCGTAGTCCTCGTGCCAGATCTATCATAAGGTGCTCCCAATCTATTGGACTTGGCATGTCCGGATGTGGTAGTTGTAGTTGATCAGCATGGAGTGCTTATTCTATTACAAATAGATGCAATAGGTGGGTGGGTCTGGGAATGAAAATCTCATAGTGGTACTCCTAGAACCCTATAGAGAACATCTCCTCAAAGGTCTACTTATAGCAAGTAGGTAAATATTTGATGCATGCATGCCAGGTTGTAGATGGTGTTGATGGAGAGTGTTTGGCTCATATCGTATACCAGGTCACAATTTCCTTCAAAAAACCTTGGAGCAAGAATATAGGGAGCTTGGACTTTTTGGAAAGTTTTGGACATGATTTTCATTAGCTCAGGCGGCAATGTCTAGCACATTCTTGAACCATGCTGACCAATGGCATATAGCAGATATCATATAAGCAATAGCGGGAGGCACTCTAGGGAGGAGCAAAATAAGGATAGTTTATCCAATCTAAACATCCTTTGGTGTTGCAAAATTTGATTGCAAATGCCTGCCATGATCAATGAAAGACAATAGGACATTAAAAAGGGGGATATTTAATGTATAGTGATGTTGAGATATCAAGCTCAACATGTGATGATCTAGGATGACATGTACCAGTTTTTCGTTTCTCTAACATGTATAGTGGTCACACCGGTATATGTCAGGGATACTTCATTGAGCTTTATTAGATTTATCTACCGAGAGTGATGGCACATTTGTTCCTTGCCAGCTCACTCATTCGTGGACATTAGGTTTTTCCTTATGTAATGATCTTTATATATTGCACTTGTTGTATTCTTGTTTTTAGGATCATTCTTGTACATTCCTTTTTATGTAATAGAAGAAGAAGAAGATCATTCTTCCTTGCCTCAATATGTGTGTGTGCTTCTCTTTGAGAGTGAGAGTGTGTGTGTGAGCTCTCTTCCTTATCTCCTTCCTCGTGACATGGTATCAGAGCCAACATGGTTGTAGAGAGCTCATGGAGAAGGCGACGGTGAAGAGTATGCAGCAAGGCATGGAGAAAACACGATTCACAAACAACCTCCATTTGCTATAGAAAATCGGCGTGAAGGTAGAAGACCTCAAAATATTTTCATAATTTATCCCTTTAGGATCACTTGTTTTTGTCAGATCGAAGTTTCGGAGCCATCTCAACCTCCATTTTGAGCCTGCAAGGTGGGGCCCGCAAAAAAACTAGGTCACTTTCAGAAACTGTAACTTGTGTTGTGTCTGGAAACACTCATATAATCCATATCCAGAATTTCAAGTGATTCGGTGTACTGTTGATACACGAGATCAAGCTATCATGTCATAGTGCAACAGTGTTCAAGCAGAAGTGTTGTTTGTAGTGTTTTGCAGTGTTGTGAATTGCTGCAGAAATGGCAAACGTAGATGGAATGAGTCAGCTTAAGAGTGATAAGCTAGACAAGAACAACTTCCATGCTTGGAGATTCAGAATGATGAATTTCCTGATGGGAAAAGGCTACTAGAAGTACATTGAAGGAGAGAATGAAAATGCTCTGCAGTTACCAGAAAGGAATCAGACTATAGATCAGGTAAGAGCATATGAGGAATGGAATCAAGGAGCACGAAAGGTAATGTATTGGCTATGTGTTAGCATACATGATAGCATGATTGGACACATACATGATGCCAAGACTCCAAAAGAGGCTTGGAACA
The DNA here is from genome assembly GCA_020310875.1 of Ceratopteris richardii. NCBI lineage: Eukaryota > Viridiplantae > Streptophyta > Polypodiopsida > Polypodiales > Pteridaceae > Ceratopteris > Ceratopteris richardii. The sequence goes on along the minus strand of CM035435.1, from coordinate 33,060,441 downwards.
GTTTGGTCACATTCTATGAGACCAATACAAAGGCACGGAAATTGCAACTCAAGAACGAGCTGCATACCTTGGAGAAGAAGAGCATGCTGGTAAGTGACTACACCTTGAAAATCAAAAGCATATGTGAGTCACTTGCATCTATTGGCATGAATGTAGATGATGATGATGATAAGGTGGAAGTGTGTCTTCGTGGTTTAGGAGCTGCATATAACCAGTTCAGAACTTCTATACAAACAAGGGAAAATATTCCAAATTTTGCTGATCTGGTATCTATGCTGAGTATTGAAGAAAAGAATCTTGGTGAGAATTCAAAATCCCAAGGAAAATCTAGTTATGAGCAGGTATTTTACTCTGGTAGAGGAAGAGGTAGAGGTTTTGGAAAAGGAAGAGGAAATAGTAGCCAAGACCAAAGTCAACAACAAAATCATGTAGGAGGAAGAGGATAGTTTCGAGGTAGGGGGAGCCAAAGAGGCCTCAGAAATTTCCAAAGAAATGATTCAGGTAATGAGAGTAAAGGATGTTGGAATTGTGGTAAACTTGGACACTTTGAACGTGATTGCAGGTTGCAGAATCAAAATAACAGAAGGTATCAGAATAACTATGCATCCACAAGTGCAGGTGATTCTGAGAAGCTGTTCATGGTTCAACATCACATGATGAATACACTGTCTACTGGTGTTTCAAAATCAAATGATAATGGCTGGTATGTTGATTCAAGTGCTTCAAATCACATGACCAGTCATGCGGAATGGTTTAGTACTTTGCAAAAAATTGATAATTCCTGGATATGTTGAAATAGGTGATGACACATCACATCCTATTGAGCATACATGAAACATAGCATTAATGATGGAGGATGGAAAGGTAAAACATCTTGCTGTTGTGCTGCATGTTCCAAATATAACAAAGAATCTAGTCTCTATTGGACAAATGGTTGACCAGGGATTACAAGTCAGGTTCAATGCTGATGGATTATATGTAGAAGAGTACAAGCAGGATGGACGATTGGTTGCCAAAGGAAACAAAGTGGGCAGGATGTTCACTTTAAATGTGAGGATTCCTGAAATGAATGCAGCCATGTTTGCAAAAGGTGTAGGAGTTATTGCAGATATAAGGATGTGGCACAAAGGGATTGGACATGCAAACTTGCAAAGGTTGAAATTGATGCAGTCAAAGGAGATTATCCATGGACTACCAAATTTCAAAGTTGCAGAAATGCAAAAGGTATGTGCAACATGTCAATTTGTTAAACAGTCAAGAGCATTATTTCCACATGACAAGCATGTTAGTGAGAATGTACTAGAAGTAGTACATAGAGATGTTTGGGGTCCAACAAAGACCACATCTATGGGCATTTGCAGGTTTTATGTTACTTTCATTGATGACCATACACGCAAAGTATGGGTATATTTCATGAAAGAGAAGAGCGAGGTGTTCAGTCACTTCCAGAATTTTAAAGCTATGGTGGAAAAGCAGATAGGGAAGTACATTCAGACATTAAGATCTGATGGAGGAGGTGAATACATGTCAAATGACTTCAGAAGTTTTCTATAAAATCATGGAATTCGGTGTTAGTTTTCATGTAGGTACACACCACAACAGAATGGAATTGCTGAATGCAAAAATAGATAATTTCAGAAATAGCAAGAGCCTTGATGGCTGAGAAGAATATGCCTCATTGTTATTGGGAAGAAGCTGTGCATACTGCTGTATACATCATGAACAAAACTCCGAATACTGCTATACATCAAGTTACACCTAAAGAGAAGTTTATAGGTAAAAAGACAAACTTATCACATCTGAGAGTTTTTGGTTGTATTGCATATGTACATGCCCGAGATGAATTGAGGATGAAGCTTGATCCAAAAGCAGAAAAGCGTGTCTTCATTGGATACTCCCTTGAGCAAAAGGGATATAAATGTTATAACCCACTCACATGACAGGTAAATGTGAGTAGAGATGTGGTATTTGATGAAATGTCAATTCTCTATGCAGATGCCAAAGAAGGACTGAATCTTGAACCAAATGACAAAGAAAATGCTGAAAAATCAAGTGCAAAATCTCAAGTTTTGAGTGGACGGGATGCATCACCAAGCAATAGTTCCAACTCAAATCCATGGAGTGGAAGATTGCGTGGAAATTTCAGTCCAGCAAATTCATCAAATACATCAAAGAAAGGTAAAGAAAAGCTTTTTGCACGTCATAAAACATGTGTAGGTTTTGAAGACGTTGATGGTGATTCAAGTGGTTCAGAAAAGAGTCTTGATGAGGAACTTGGACTGCCCTCTATGAAGACCCCAGGAGTAAGAAGGGCAAATGCAAATGATACAAGGAGAAGTGATCAAGGACCAAGAAGATATGGGAGGATGCAGAATTCAGTGCAACGATTGACGTATGATAGTTATATGGCTCATCATTGTGCCTACATGACAAACGTAATACAAGTTGTTGAACCTTCTTGCTTTGAAGATGCAATTGGAATTGCAGATTGGGAAAAATCTATGGATGAGGAGATGGCTGCTCTTTATGGAAATGATACATGGAAGCTGGTTCCATTGCCACAAGGAAAGAAACCCATAGGCTGCAAATGGGTTTACAAGGTAAAGCATAATGCTGATGGTAGCATAAGTAGGTATAAAGCACGATTGGTAGCTAAAGGATATGCACAGACATATGGCATTGATTATGAGGAAACATTCAGCCCTATAGCTAAAATGTCTACTAGTAGAACACTTGTTGCATTAGTTACAACAAAAGGATGGACTTTGCATCCGATGGATGTGAAGAATGCTTTCCTACATGGTGAGTTGCAGGAAGAAGTATATATGGACCAGCCACAAGGACATGAAGATTCAGAGCATCCATAATATGTTTGCAGGTTGCAAAAGGCTTTGTATGGGCTGAAGCAAGTGCATGGCATGCAAGGATTGCTGATTACTTAACCAACATTGTGTTTTTTTATGTGTGATGCAGATCACTCACTATATGCAAGGAAGGTTGATGATGGCATCACTATTGTGGCTATTTATGTTGATGACCTGATTGTAGGCGGTGATAATGAAGGAAGCATCAAAGAGGTAAAGCAACTTCTTATGCAGGAATTTGACATGAAAGATCCTGGTGTGTTGCGCTATTTCTTGGGCATTGAGTTTATACATACAAAACTAGGTATATGGATGTCGCAAAGGCAATATGCCTTGAATATGCTGCAAAAGTATGGTATGGCTGATTGTAAGACAATTTCTATAGCATTAGATCAGAATTTGAAGTTGGATAGTACATCAGGTGAAGCGTTGGAAAATGCTACTATGTATAGGAAAATTGTGGGAAGTCTTATATATCTCACAATTACAAGGCATGATCTAAGTTATATTGTTGAACTTGAAAATCAATTTATGCAGGTTCCCACGAAGCCACATTTGGATGCTCTGGGGTGCACTCTATGTTATGTGAGTGCTACTTTGGATTATGCATTGTTTTATGAGGCGGGTGTAGATTTGCAAGTTTATGGATACACTGATGCAGATTGGGCTGGTAGCATTCCAGATAGAAGATCTACTAGTGGTTTTCTATTCTCAATTGGGAGTGCAGTTGTTACATGGAGCAGCAAAAAGCAACCCACAATTGCTTTGTCGAGTATAGAGGCTGAGTATAGAGGTGCTACAATGGCAGCATGTGAGGCATCATGGCTAGAAATGCTACTTGTAGATTTAGGTGTGGAAGTGGGAAATCCTATCACTATTTATTGTGATAATCTGAGTAGCATACAATTAGCACAGAATCTAATTTTCCATGCTAGAACAAAGCATATCGAGGTACATTATCACTTCATCAGAGATAAGGTATTAGAAGGTGATATTGATCTTGTTTATGTGAGAACAGATGAGCAGGTTGCTGATATTTTCACCAAAGCACTTGGAGCTGAGAAGTTGAAGAAGTTTCAGGAGATGCTTAGATTATAGGATATGGTGTTGAGCTTGAGGGGGAGTGTTGAGATATCAAGCTCAACATGTGATGATCCAAGATGACATGTACCAGTTTTGTGTTTCTCTGACATGTATAGTGGTCATGCCGTTATATGTCAGGGATACTTCATTGAGCTATATTAGATTTATTTACCAAGAGCGATGGCACATTTGTTCCTTGCCAGCTCACTCATTTGTGAACATTAGGTTTTTCCTTTTGTGCTGATCTTTATATATTGCACTTCTTGTATTCTTGTTTTTAGGTCATTCTTGTACATTCCTTTTTATGTAATAGAAGAAGAAGATCATTCTTCCTTGCCTCAATATGTGTGTGTGCTTCTCCTTGAGAGTGAGACTGTGTCTATGAGCTCTCTTTCTTATCTCCTTCCTCATGACAAGTGGCATATTTGACCAAGTGTGCATAATTTTGGGATAATCTGTCAGTAGTCCTACACGCCAAGTTGGTTGGAAGATAGTTCCTTCCCCTTTCTGGTAGGTCATTCTACTCAAACTGTGTAGCAAAGGTGGGTTCTTTCCTAGTAACCCTTTTGATTTCTGCATTATAATATGCCAATAATACAAAGTATGGCATGTGCTGCAGTTCTGAAGTGGTGATGAGACATTGACATAATAAGTTCTAAAAGGAAGCTGACTTTAGAACCGTTTCTTCAAGATTTGACATAGATTGTATTTTTACAACTACCCTATCATCATGAATATGACCTATTTGTTCTACCCGCTTGAGCCAATCTAGTGCCTCTATTTCAAAAGTGTCTTGGCCCTCTTCTGTAATGCATCCAAGTACTGGCATGGGTTCATATGGTTCTTCCAATGACTCTTTGATATGAATTTCCACTATTCTTTCTAGCTCTAGGTCTTCAAGTGGAGAGGGTGGTCTTTCATATTGTAATAGCCATGCTTGAAGTTCTTCAACCTATTTTTGGAGGGTTTCTATTTCCTCTATAGTCTATGGGATGGTGCCAGCCTCTGGCCTAGATGTGCTTACTGTAGTGAATTGCTTCTTGAGATCGGCACATTCTGTTTCTAGCTTCTCATATGACTCTAAAAAATTAGCATGTTCCTCGAGTAATATCTTGATGTCATCTGAGGGAACAACTTGAAACCATGTTGGGCTGATTGTTGTGTCCCATGCTCCTTCCATTGCGGCCTCGAGATTATCTTGGCTTTGTTGTTGCAATCTCTTATTCTCTTCCAATGTTGTAGACATGTGTTTCCTTAGAATCTCTAGATTCCTTTATAGTTTTGTGTTGGTTACATGTTGCATGTGTAGCATTTCCTCCAAGTCTTTGATAGCTTGGGCATCCACATCCAATACCTTGGACTCCAGTTCTTCATGAGCTTGCTGTAATGTGACGTATTGCCCCTAGATTGTTTCATTGTCTACTTCCAATGCTATAACACATGTTTGTAATCTTTGAGATTCACTTGTAAGGCAGCATTTCGTTCTTCCAACTATTGATACTCTTGCTAAAACTGTCAGACACATTGAATCATCATATTGAAAGTATTATTTAAAGTTATAGATGCAAAGGATGGAGGGGTTAGTGAAGGGGGAATGGGAATGGGAATGGTGGATGTAATGCATAATGGTGCCGATGATGTTGGTGGAGGGGGGATTGGGGATGGTGGAAGCATGGGGGGAGGGGGAGGTGCAATGGGTGGAGAGATGTCCATGGGGTCAGACTATGTAGTGTATGTGGGAGCCACCATGAAGGTGGGGATGGTAGGTGAGGTGATCGTGGTATCTGTGTACAGTGAAGTGGACATAGATGTTTGTGAACCTAATATTTGTGTGGTGGGAACACAAATGAAGTTTTCCATAAATGAGACATAATGGGATGGGATGATGGTGGCGATGGAGGTATAGAGAAAGATGGATGAGGTGAATGGAAAGTATGGATCATGAGGATGGGGAATGTGTGAATGGAGATACGTAGGGATGTCTAAGCTGCCCTTAGTGGTTCTCGGGCGTCCTTCTATACTAGGTATGATGGGATAGCCAATGGCAGATTCTACGAATAGAATTGGAGAAGAAAGAAGTGGATTGGTGATGGAAGAAAAAAGGGTCGCTTGAGAGAGTGGTTCGAGGAAGGATAAAGAGGTGGTTGAGGTAGGGGTGTGGGTAGTGTTAAGATTATGGTGGTTTCTATAGTGATTGGTGGTGGAGGTGGGGGAGATGGGGGGTGGTGAGGTGAGATAGGAAAATTTTGTACAAAGATCTCCGCGGCAAGATCTATTGTGGTTGTTGAAGTAGCCATTGGCTTCATGGTCACTTCCAATTCAGATATGGGAATATTTATATCTTTGCCTTGTCATGGCCTCGTCTCCACTCTTTGTCTATCATATCGAATTGATTGGCATAGGACAGTATGCATTGCTTCTTGAAATCCCAATGATTTTGTTAATAAGTTGAGTGATTCAATGAACAGAGGGTCCCCCCCTTCATCTATGAGGATCTAATCCATTAAGGATTTTCCTGATGTGAATGAGACTCAATGTCGTTCCTGCATAATCATAATCGTGTCGTACAATAGTTATAATTTGTTACTGTTAGTGTCCATGTGAAAGGCCAAATGGCCACGGGACACTTCTTTGTATATGTTCTTTAATACAACATATAGTGGCCTCGTCAGCCATAGACTGTAAGTTCGACCGCATTTGTAAGACCTAAGAAGTATGTCTTCATGCTCCTTGTGTACTGTGTTTTTTTGCATATTCTGCAGCCTCTGTGCGGAGTAATGTATGCAACCTTAGGAGCTCGGTTTTCTACTCCGAGGATATTGTCATGGAGTTCTCGAGAAGGAGAGTGCATCATGGTGCATCACCATCAAATCACTTCACTGGTATCAGAGAAGTTCAACGCAAAAGCTTTGTTCCTTTTGTGCGAGCAAAGCGAGCACCCCCCTGGCTTTCTCCAAGGCTTATGACTAAGGTGGCGACCAAGGCATAGACCTCGGTATACCTTGTCATCCGAGTCACCAAATTCACCATTGGCACCATTGGCTACGTGCGAGGGAGGACCTCAATGATCAAGGAAGATAGAGGTTCCCGGTACTTCTCGAGAGGTCACCCGTCCCAGTACTGTTCCCCCTAGAGCTCGCTTAATCGTGGCAATCTCTTGCCACTAAGCTACACTCTTGTGGTGTCTGAAGAAGGAGAAGGACTAACATTGACATTACCTTGAACATGTTTTGGTCCCTCAAAGCTTCATTCTTTGCTTTCAAAGACTATTTTTGAAGCATTTTTGGGGTGTCTTTTGGAGCCATTTTGGAGTACTTTCACACAAAGTTCTCTTCCTACAATTCCAGGAACATCAAGAAGAGTGTTCTTTGTACTTTTTCGACAATAAATATCAACCTTTGGGGCTCTGTTTTCACCCACACTCGTAAAACTATAGGTTTCTCAAAAGGTTTTCCAATTTTGGTGGGAGCAACCACTGCAAATTTATGCAGGTTTTTTGAGCCTAAAACATCAGAGTTGATAGACACTTCCAGGTGTTGTTGGCTAGTTTTTGGGCTATGCATTCAGCCTTTTAGTGTCACTTTACTACATATATTGAGCACATAAACACCATGTATGCTTCTGTGGATGCCACTTATGTACATCCATGTGGTCATTGATATAGCAGTTATGTTTTTTGCATAAAGCCTTTTACGTTTGATAAAGAGGGTCATGGTGAGGTTTTCTTAACTAGGAGACACCCAGATGTCGGGGTATCTTCAGTGATGCAGGTTGAGGACTTACCGAGCCTCGCCATAGGAGATGTATGCTAGTTGTTCATAGGTGCTCGATAAGCCTAGTTGGCTTCTATTGGGTAACTGATTATATGCAGTGGAGTCAGTGATTCACTATGCAGGTAAACATGTCAGTACTTGAAATTTTATGATATTTTGACACTAGTCATATGCTCATTTTGTAGAGGATACTATGGAAAATTTTTTCTAGATTTTTGGTTTAGTCAATTATACAGTGGTCGATTTACTCCTTGATACACCTATTCGTTGGTGTTTGGACTTTTCTAGTTCTATTATCATTCTATTCAGTTCTCTACCATCATGGCACAGAGTTCTCAGGCACATCTTGTGGATCAGGGTCTAGTGCCAGTGTTCCGAGGAGGAGCTATAACTTGCAGGGCAAAGACCATTTTGAGATCTAAAAATTTGATGGCACAAACTTTTCTCTATGGAAGAATCAGATTAAAGATGTGCTAATTCAAAGGAGGCAATTCAAACCAGTAAATGGGATTTCAAAGAAGCCTGCTAACATGGATGAAGATGATTGGGATGAGTTAGATGAAATGGCCATGTCTACCATTTGCTTGTACCTAGCAGATAATGTTTACTTTACAATATTAGACTATGAAAGTGCAGAGGAGCTTTGGAAGAAGTTATGCAATACATATGAAAAAGAGACGGCATCAAAAAAAGTGTGTCTGATGAGAAAACTATATGACCTTCACATGAAGGACACAAATAGTGGTGCTGCTCATCTAAATGAGTTTGATGCTATATTCTCTCGATTACAGGCCCAGAAAATGAATATGGATAATGAAATGAAAGCAGTATTGCTGTTATGCAACCTACCATCATCATGGGATACATTTTGCACAACTATTAGCAATAGTGCACCTGGTGGTAAACTTGTCTATGATGACATATGTGGAGCACTTTTGAGTGAGGAGATTTGTAGATAATCTATGGTTGGCACTCCGAGTGGAGATGCATATAATAATCGCGATTCTTACCAAGGAAAGAATCAACAATGTGACATGAGCAAGAACAAGGAAAAGAATGGTCATTGGAATAAGAGTAGAAGTAAATCAAGGAAGAGGGATATCGAATGCCATTATTGTCATAAGAAATGACATATGAAGAAAGACCGTTATGCATTGAAGAATGCTAAAGGTAAAGGGCAGAATGTTGATGGGCATGTTAAATAGTTACTTGCACCATCTACTTCGACTATGAAGATTGAAAAAATTAATGCTATTTTTGATGATGTTGATGTGTTGACACTTGATAGTACTGTACCAATTGAGGCTCTTATGTCTAATTCTCTTTCCCACACATGGTTGCTAGATTTTGGTGCTTCTTTCCATGTCACACCACATAGAGAATGGTTCCCTAATTATTATGTAGTAAAGTCTCTTGGTACTGTGAGACTTGGTGATTCTTACCACTGTGACATTGTGGGGATTGGAGATGTGGTTGTGTAGTTCACTGATGGTTAAAAATTTACTATGTATAATGTATGCCATGTACCTCATTTATCATGCAGTTTGATGTCAATTGGTCAAATTGATGACCTTGGCTACAAGGTGGTCTTCTATGCTCTGTCCTTTCGTATATCAAAGGGCAATATGGTTATTGGAAAAGGAAGCAAAGTTGGCTCACTTTATCCTTTATTTGTATCACAAAAAGAACACTTGTTAGCTGTTACTTAACAACCTATGGCTTGTATTTGGCATGATCATTTGGGCCATATATCTCGTAGTGGAATGGAAAATCTTTCTCTTTCTGGCTACTTACCTGTCTTATATTTCTTTGATTTTTCATTTTGTGAGCATTGTCAATATGGAAAGCAAACTAGAAATGTGCATAGAACGCAACTTTCATAGATGAAGTCTGGGTATATCCTATCAAATCAAAGGATTAGGTATTTGCTACTTTAAAAAAATGGCTTGCTTCAGTTGAGATTGAAAAAGGAACTAAGCTTACGACTTTATGTTTAGATAATGGGGATGAGTATGTCTCACATGAATTCAGCCTTTTCTGTCAGTCTAGAGGGATTCGTAGAGAGTTTATAGTTCCTTATACTCCACTATAGAATGGTGTAGCTGAAAGGATGAATAGAACTATTCAAGATAGAGTAGTTTCTATGTTGCATCATGCAAACCTCTCACAAGGCTTTTGGGGCAGAAGTAGTATTGACTGTAGTTCATGTGATTAACATTTCACCTAGTACTACCAAAGGTCTGAAAGTGGCACAAGAGTTATGGACAGGGAAGCCACCATATTATGATCATCTTCGAGTTTTTGGGTATGAAGCATATGTTCATATACCCGAGTCTTAGACAAAAGTTGGACCATAAATCAAAGAAATGCATTTTCTTGGATATGGTCGAGAAGGACAATTTGGATATCGCTTATGGGATCTTGAAACATGGTCAATGATCAGAAGTAGTGATGTCATTTTCAATGAGCCTAAGATGCATAAACAACCCATTAAGGAGGTTGAAGTGAGAAGAGTGGTGTTTGAGGATACTAGTCCTCTAGTCAGCATGCATAAAAATGCTGCACATAGGGATGTTCAAGAGAATATCTAATCAACTGAGTCTGCACATGTTCATGTTCAACAACCATTGAGATGCTCTACACGTGTCTCACATCCACCTGATAGATATGTTCCAGGTTTAGATTTTGTTATGCTAATAGATGCCGGTGAGCCTTCTTGCTACAAAGAGGCTATGCAAACACAAAATCATGTCAAGTGGGAGTGTGCCATGAAGAGTGAGTTGGATTCTATTCACAAGAATGGTACTTGAGATTTAGTACCTTTGCCAAATGGGAGGAAAGCTTTACCATGTAAATGGGTATATAAGCTGAAAATCACATCAAATAGTGATTCTCCAAAGTATAAAGCACGACTTGTTGCAAAGGGTTTTAAGCAACAACATGGTGCTGATTTCGGGGAAATCTTCTTTCCACTGGTCAAGATGACTACCTTGTGCATGTTGCTTGGATTTGTTGCAATGGAGGACTTAGAGCTAGTCCAAATGGATGTGAAAACTACTTTCTTGCATGGAGATCTTATAGATGAGATCTTTATTGAACAACCAGAGGGTTATGTAGTTCTTGGCAAGGAAAGACTAGTTGGTAAGCTCAAGAAGAGCTTGTATGGACTTAAATAGTCCCTTAGACAATGGTAACAAAAGTTTGATGCTTTTATGAAGTGTCAAGGCTATTCTAAAAGTAATGAGGATCATTGTCTCTACACAAAGAGATGCTCAGATGGCATCTTGATATGCTTGATACTTTATGTAAATGATATGTTGATTGCTGGGAAGTCCTCTTATGACTTGTCAATTCTAAAAAAGAAGTTGAGCTAGACATTTGATATGAAGGATTTTGGGGATGGGGCATGCACATTACTCATGATAGAGTAAAAGATGCATATACTTGTCTCAAAGTGAGTACATATCCAAAGTACTTCACATGTTCAATATGCAGGGTGGAAAGGCATTGAGTACACCTTTACCCACATATGTGAAATTGAGCAAGGATGATTGCCCCAAATCAAACGAGGGAGAGGAATTCATGACCAAAATTCCCTATCAGTTTGCTGTTGGTAGTCTCATGTATGCTATGGTAGCTACAAGACCAGACATTGCGTTTGCAGTGGGAGTTGTGAGCAGATATATGTCTAATTCTGGCAAGAAACATTGGGAAGCAGTCAAGATGATTTTGAGATAATTGAGCGGCACTAAGGACAAGTGTCTATGCTGGAGGTGCTATCTCTTGGAGATCTCTTCTTCAAGAATGTACAACTGTTTCCACCACAAAAAGCAGAGTATGTTGCAGCAAGTGAGGCATGTAAGGAAGCATTGTGGATTTCCCATCTTGCTTGTGATATGGGTTTACCTGAGCATGTACCTCATTTGCTCAATGACATTCAGAGTGCCATTGCTTTGGCTAAGAATTCGGTCTATCATGCAAAGACCAAGCACATTGAGGTGAGGTATTACTTCATTAGAGATTGCCTAGCCATTGAACACATTATTCTTTAGAAGGTTCACACTCAAGATAATGCTGCAGATGCTTTGACTAAAGCTCTACCATAGGATAGCTTTCGACATTGCTATCACTTGATGGGGGTTACTTGATTCATAATCTTACACAATCACTTGTATACTGTGTAACATGCCCATCAGGTGGGAGGTATAGTTTGTATACTTACACTCAGGTATTCTTTATCATTCTTAATTTTTCTCCTATAGTTACTTTGTCCATATTGGCCTTTAGTGGGAGATTGTTATTGTTAGTGTCCATGTGAATGGCCAAATGGTCACCAGACACTTCTCTGTATATGTTCTTTAATAAAATATATAATGGCTTGGTCAACTATAGAATGTAAGTTTGACTGCATTTGTAAGACCTAAGAAGTCTGTCTTTGTGCTCCTTATGTACTGTGTTTTTTTGCATATTCTGTAGCCTCTGTGCAGAGTACTGTGTGTGGCCTTAGAAGCTCAGTTTTCTACTCTGAGGATATTGTCATGGAGCTCTCGAGAAGGAGAGCGCATCGTGGTGCATCGCCATCGAATCAAATTGTGGGGTGTACACAGGAGCACCTATGAGTTCAGACACTTCTTGTTGCTCATCATTATGTCTTTCCTCATGTTCATCATCACCCTCTTCAGATTCTTCCTCTTCATCTTCATCTTCATCGTCTTCTTCTTCTTCATTGACTAGGGTAATTGGCACTTGTGATGTAGTATCTTATGGGTGTGATAATTCTGCAACTTGTTCATCACCTGACTCAATATTCACCTCTCGTAGGATTTGCTCAAAATATTCATTGGTGAGTTCTTGGAGGTGGAATCCTCTAGGGAATTCAAGATCTGCTAGGATTGGAGGAAATATTAAGCTTGGGCCTTTAGAGCTACGCCTTGGGATGTAGAGTGTGAATAGGCATACACATCATTGTCATGGAGGAGTGATTTGAGGGGTTAAAGTGGATCCTCGAGGTTGAGCACATGGTACTAATCCTCACATCCTCTTTGATGGGGCTCCCATGGAAGTTCTCCCTTTGAATTGTTCTACCTGATTCCACACAAAAGCTCTCTGGATTAGAATGCCATATGCCAAACATTGATAGATAATCCTTATGAGGGCACAACATCCATACAATACTGCCTTATGTGGCCATCATTTTTGCGCCAAGTGAATTTGGTCAATGATCCAATGTGGTAGGTTAATAGTTAGGTTCAGAGTATCAACAAGATACAAACTAAAACATACTTTCTTATGAGGCATGGTGAGCCTATCTTGTTCTGGAAGAGAAAAGTGCTGCATGCACATTCTCAGGTGGACCATGATGTTGGGTGTCATGGCCACCATATCTTTGAGCTTAGTGAGGTTCCTATTCTTCATGCTTTCTAGCACTAGAATCTCCTTCTCAGTGGGGAAGTGCATTCCTTTCATGTCTAGAGCATCACACACTAAGTTATTGGTTAATTTAAATCACTTCAATTTAGAGATGGAATCACAAATGTGCTTGAAGCTTTGGATTCTTGCTGGGAGTTAGGGTGTTGATGAGATAGTAACATTGCATGAAGTCGGGTTTGGGAAGCTTAGAATTGAAGTACACATCCAATCCCGCTTTTTGTGACACTGGGTGTAGCACTTCTGCATACTATTATTTCTCAAACTCATGAGTGAAAAAATGGTACTTCCCCCATTTTCCATTGAACTCTATTTCTACCTCCCAAAGGTAAGAGCCTTCTCCTAGTGGTCCCGCTACCTCGTTAAACTAATGGGAGGTCTTTCCAACTGGCATGGTGTGGCCATTAGGGGGATCATGTATGGGGATGATTTGTATGGTCTGCAAGTCCTTCGGTCATTCGATAAGCTCAGACATGATGGGTAAGCTTTCCATATCAAAAACCTATTCACTGATGCCTACCTGAGAACTGGTCCATGCTACTTTAGCCATGATACTATTGGTAGGGACTAATCCTTGCTTATCTACTGGAAGAATAAGATCATATTAGTATTGCATAGGAAACATGATAATGCCTTGTCCCCTTTACAATAACAATATGGTGTTCTTTGAGGTAAAAAATTAGTCAAATAGGTGTGTTGTGTGTGTGAGTGAGAGTTAGGAAGTCAATAATGTTCCTATATGCATACTCTGGTTGTGCACTCTTCTCAAATGCATCTATGCCTGTGCACAATAGTTTACATAGTCAGGTCAGGTAGTTTATTACAAGGTTTGACTCTCCAAACTTCCTTTATGGAGTTTCATAATTCAATGTTGATGGTATTTAAGGATGTCTCAGTTGATGCTACCTAGATCTGGGACTTTTTAGGTATCCATTTCCAATTAGTCCTAGGAGTGACCTAATATGTTTGTGGGGTGATAATAGATGTGCATTCTGAATTGTGTGACATGCATGTCTGTGAGGAGTGATTCATGCCTAGGGGCTTATGTGTGGCTACTTCGGTGTGAAAGAAAGTCTTAGGCACCCAGATTTGTCGCGTTTTAGGGTCAGCCTTCATCCATAGCTTGGGTATGAAAATATAAATAATCCTCCCTAATTGACTCCTCAAATACTCCTTTGTTGCGACCTTCAATCGAGTTGTTGGGTTGGTGTTCCCTTGGGGTCTTTGCATCAGAGCAAGGGGTTTCTCACCCTTGCATACCCAAATTTGCTTCACAATTTGAGTCATCTTGCTTCGAGCTTTCCATTGATGATGAGCATTGACCATCTGCTTTCTCCGCTTCTTGGACAACATTTTTTGCTTTGTCTCAATCATTTTTGGAAAAGAAGGGAGTTCCATCAGCTCCCTGACTCCTTCGGTGAGAACATCATCCTTGTGCATCACAAAGTTTTGGACAAGAACAACATCTTTATATGCATGTGTAGTCCTAGAAGGACTAGGAGTTGGTGCCTTTCCTAATTCCTTGAGTGCTCCATTTGCTAGTTCAACTGTGACACATTGTTGGTTCACCCAGACCTGAAGAAGTCCATTTCTTAGGTTCAAGTTCACAGCATGGTCATAGATGCAATCTTGACCTAAAATAGGAGGCTGAGTGAGGTCCTCATCTTGGCATACTAGCACTTTCACTGTCATTGGCACATCTTGAAGGTAGATGGGAAGTTCCACCTTGCCGATGCAAGGGGTTTTCACACCATCCTATGAGATACGCCTCTATAGGACTGATATTCAGTTGCAAAGCTTGATAGTAAGATAATTGAACTGCACTGGTGGCAGTACCGAAATCAATTAAGGCTCTTATAGTCCTTGTATCATTTCCTTGTCCTAGCTCTAGCATCATGAAAGGATGCCTATCAACAATGCATTGAGGGGTCACACTCGTATCTTGGCACATAACCATGTGATATCTTGGTGCCTCTTGAGTATCTGATTTAGGTTGATCTCTACCCTATCTCCTCAATTTCATTCATCGTATATGTTCTAAGGCTTCTGCTTGAGCTTCTTCTAGAACTTGTTTTTCCTCTTCCTTATGTTTCTTTGTAGTGTTGAGTCGATTAAGCATTTCTTTTGTGAGAAGTTCTTGATATAATTTGACTCTACATCCACTAATGTAACTAGGTAGGATATTGCCTTCTAGAGTGGCTAATTGGACAACTGCACTTGTTGAGATTTTATTAATAATCATGGGTCCATAGCCATGCTTCTTTAACTTTTGTGCATGTTGCTTCAAGGTACACTCTAAGACTAAATCTCCCACCTTTTGACTCTTATCTTTCACATGAGCATCAAAGTATTCCTTTTGCCCTTTCTTGGTTGCATATATTCTTGCAGCTTCTCTTAATCTCGTTTCACCTAATCGTTCAAGATAAGAAATTTTGGATGAAAGCTCATGATCGGTCCACTAGTGTTCTTGTGCTACTTTCAATGTCGGTATCAAAAATTCTAATGGCAACATGAAATTTTGTCCAAAGACCATCTGAAAGGGGGTGGCTTGGAGCACTATTTCATAGGCCACTCTATAGGCGCAAACAACATGATGTAGCTTTTTGTCCAATTTAGTCAAAAAAATACAAAGTATATTGTTTGTTCTTTTTGATGATATATTTAGGTAGTGGTGTGTGTGAACACTCTAGGACCGTCAAGGCACTTTTTTCCCTCTTTAAGAGGTTTTTCCCCCCGGCTTGTATATACGTCTATTGCCTTAACGGGCTACTTATCTTCGTACATTCTAGTGGTAATTCATTCAGCATTGTGTGTTGTGCTCCAAGCTTCTTCTTCTTCCTTGTGCAATTCGCATGCTTCCGCAGACATCTAACTCCAACAATTGGTATTAGAGTAGGTCACCGCTTCATGTAGGGCATTGTCTACACCTCTCCGGTTGCAGTCTCAGAATCGCACAAAATTCTGTAAGCATACTTAGTGTGTTCCAGAGATAAAAACATCTTCACTCTATGATGCCAAAATTGCAATCTGAGCTCGTTTCAGCCTCTGAACGCACTATAATAGCACTTGTGCAGGCTATTTCATCTTTTTGTGCCAAAGGTATATACCATACCGGTGTGCCAATATAAGCATCTCAACGTTTGGTACAAGTTTAGCAGAATTCGTGTAGGCAGTTCTGTTCAACTTTTTGAGATATAGTTAATTTTTTGCATCAAGGTATTTTAGTCACCGGCCATGGCTGAAAGCAGTGATGTATTGCATATGTTGGCTGTTGAGGATAAGTTCGATGGTACCAACTACCCATTATGGGCTTATATGATGCATCATGTATTGGTCGCAAAAGGACTATGGAATATTGTACAGGGTGTTGAAAGACGTCCTGTTACACTTGCGAATATAGGTACTCCAAATATAGGTGCTGGAGCTGATGGAGATGGTGTCGAAGATGATGATATTCTGTAGATTCCTGTTCATGCTGTTGTTTCTGTTGCACCTACTACAGAGCAAATTTTTTGGGATGGCAGAGATGCTCAAGCACATGCATTGATAGCTTTGTCTGTCAAACGTGCCATTATTCCTCACATTTGCTCTTGCACAATAGCTAAGGATGATTGGGATACACTTACCACATTGTACCAAGCTAGGAGTGAGGCTCGTGTTGCTTACCTCTGAAAAAAAAAATTGGAGAGTGAGCACATGAATGAAGGAGATTCTATGGATAATTTTCTCACAAAGATCAAGGATTTGAAAGAAAAATTGATTTCTACTGATGAAGTTATACCAGATAGCTCACTTGTGCAGACCATTTTGAATGGTCTTCCTGACTCATATCAAAGTTTTGCTTCTACTCTTTGTTTGATCATGAAAGACAATCCAAATGCCTTGTCATTTGAGGAGTTAGTCTCTGTTCTATTGCACGAAGACCAGTCTAGGCAGAATAGTTCTATTATTCATGTTGTAGAGCAAGCTTTCCTGGCTAGTAAGAAGGGCAATGGTAAATGTAGCTCTTCTACTAGTAAGCAGAAATCTGCAAATGCTACACATTCGAAGAAGGAAGAAAAAGATGAGAAGAAATCAGAAAAGCAGAAATTGTTTTGCAAATACTATAAAGCAAATAATCATATCATCAAGAGCTGTCCAAAACTAGCTTCTAAAGAGGCAAAGAAGAAAGAGGCCGGAATGGTTGTTGCAGAGGCCTCTACATTGAAAACAGAGTCTGCTAATCTTGTGCAAGAAGAATAATGGGCGTTTACTACTGTTTGTAGTTTTGACCCATCTTCTCATGAGCAGTGCATGTCTTCAATAGACTCAGATGTTTGGTACTTTGATAGTGGGGCGACCAAACATATTACCTCATAGCACAATTTCTTCTCTTCACTCGAGCTACCCCTAGAGGGAATACTATTACATGCGCCAATGACTCCTCCTATCTTGTTATGGGAGTTGGTAAGATCATTTTGACTACTGTTGATGGTAGTTCTTTCACTTTGTCAGATGCTTTGTTTATGCCAGGGATCAAGAAAAATCTATTATCAATTTCTACATTGCCCAAGATTGGCTTGGTTGTGAAATTTGTTGATGACAGATGTAGAGTTCATGATCTGTCAAATTGCGACATCATTATTGCTTTTGACATTTTATGTCATGGGATGTATAAGCTCATAGACTATGAAAGATCTATAAATGATTTGGCATGTGCAGTACATGATTCTTAGGCTATGTCAGATGCAAAGCTTTGGCATGCATGCTTTAGTCATCTAAATTTTTCTAGTTTGCTACGCTTGTAGAAATCTGAAATGGTGTCCTCTTTGCCCAAACTTGAGGCACCCAATAAACATGTATGCGAAGGCTGTATTTTGGGCAAAATGCAACATTCTTCCTTTCCAAAAGATGGTTCAGTTTGGGCTACTCAGAAATTGTAGCTTGTACATAGTGATGTATGTGGTCCAATGGAGACACCTTCTTTTGGGAACTATCTTTACGTCGTGACTTTCATCGATGATTTTTCCAGGCATGCATGGGTATATCCATTGAAGGCAAAGTCCGAAGTTTTATGTGCTTCAAACAATTTTTGGTTTTGTCTAAAAATCTATTAGCATGTAAAATGGGCACCCTCCGTTCTGATTGAGGGGGGGAATACATGTCTTCTGACTTTAATGAATATTTGGTTGAACATGGGATAAAACATTAGTGTACAGTGCCGTATACACCTCAACAGAATGGAGTTGCTGAATGAAAGAATAGGTCACTCATGGAGATGGCAAGGTGTATGGTCAAGAGTCAGGCTTTACCACATAATTTCTGGCTTGAGGCTGTTATGTGTGCAACATATGTACTGAACAAGTGTCCCACTAAAGTGCTATAGTCTATCACTCCATATGAGGCTTGGCATGATCGCAATCCATCTATTGCTCATCTGCGTGTTTTTGGTTGTGACATATGCATTAGGTCGTGAACAACATCGCAGAAAATTGGATGATAAAGCAGTAAAATGTATTTTTTTTGGGTATAGTTCCAGAAGTAAAGGCTATCGTCTGTATCATCCACAGACTAAATGCATTCTGGTTAGCCGTGATGTTGTTTTTTTGGAAGATGCTACTTAGCCATTGCTTTCATGTACTAAGGAGACATCTGTTAGCTCCAAAGACATGTATGATACTTTGCTGCCTCTTTTTACAGGTGGACAGTCTAGAGCTAGTCCTAATGAGGCAACTTCTCAGCCTTTGCAGGTTTCATGTGATGATGCAGATCATTCCCTTTTTTATGAAGATTTACATGATGCACTTGTTGATGAGAGAGCTGATATTGAGCAGGCAAAAACTATGCCAAAATGGCTAGTGCAAACCTTGTGTGATAGCAAATTAGATGCACCTTTTTCATACCGTACTTGGTCAGGCTCTCATAGTTTCCTCTTTTGCATCAGACTGCTATGCTATGGCTGCCTCTAGTCTATATGATGAGACTGAACCTATTTCCTTTGATGAAACACAAAATTCTGAACATTGGATGGATGCAATGCAATCTGAATATGATACTATCATGAAGAATGGTACATGGTCTTTATGTGACTTGCCTCCTGGCAAGAAGGCCATTGGCACTAAGTGGGTATACAAGTTGAAGCGTAAACCTGATGGAACAATTGATAGGTATAAAGCAAGGCCTGTTGCAAAGGGTTATGTGTAGGAAAGAGGCATTGATTTTGATGAAACCTTTGCCCCTACTTGTCGAATGACTACTGCTTGTAGCATTTGTGCACTTGCAGCTCATCATGGTTGGAATGTACATAAGTTGGACATTAAAATGGCATTTTTGAATGGTGAGTTGCATGAAGAAGTGTATGTTTTTCAGCCCAGTGGCTTTGTGCAGAAAGGGCATGAAAAAATTAGGTGTGCAGGTTAAAGAATGCATTATATGGTTTAAAGCAAGCACCACATGCTTGGTATGAAAAGATACATGCCTATCTCATTGCACATGGTTTTGAGAACAATCCAACTAAAAGCACCTTATATGTTAAGCATGATAATGATGTGCTTCTGATCATTGTGGTGTATGTTGATGACATGCTACTCATTGGTCCTCATGACACATATATTTTTTATTTTAAGGCTGATTTGTATGCATCATTTGAGATGTCTGATTTGGGGCATTTGCATCACTATTTGGGCATTCAGTTTATGCAAGTTGATGGTGGAATGGCTTTGTGTCAAACGAAATATATTGACACATTATTGCTGCATTTTGGCCTTGAAGATTGTAAACCTATTGCCACTCCTATGGAGACAGGTTTACGATTGAATCTTCATGATGCTGGAGATGCATTTGATGATTTCTCTATCAGCAGGTTGTTGGATGCTTGATTTACTTATGCATTACTTGGCCACATATTCAATTTTCTCTCATAGATAAGCAAGTTTATGCATTGCCCAGGTGTCAAGCATTGGTAGGCGGTTAAGTGCATCTTTCGCTACTTGAGTGGTGCCCATCTACTTGGATTGTTTTATCCCAAGGGGGGATCACTAGCGGCAGATTTGCATGCTTTTTTTGATAGTGATTGGACTGGTTGCTATGACACTTGTGTGTCCACCATTGGCTTTTGCTTCATGCTTGGTAGCTCATGTATATCTTGGTTGAGCAAGAAGAAGCCTACTATGGCCACTTCCAACTGTGAGGCTAAGTATAGGGCAACTTTCATAGCGACTGTTGAGTGTGTGTGGTTCAGACGCCTTATGGCTGATTTGGGTGTTAGTCAGTCTTTTGCCACCACTGTCTTCACTAACAGTTAGAGTGCATTGGCAGTTGTGAGGAACCCTGTGTTCCATGCTCGCACTAAGCGCATTGAGGTGCATTATCATTATGTCAGGGAGAGGTTCTCTACTGGGGAGATCAGCTTGGCATATGTGCCCACGTAGGAGAACATTGTAGACCTTTTTACGAAGGCTTTGCCTAGGGAGAAGTTTGAAGCTTTCTACAAAGCTTTGGGCTTACTTCCTTTTGTGGATTGATTCCACATAGCTTGGAACTTCCTTATACATGAGTGCCATCTCCTTGTTCGCCGCGTCACTCCCAGGGGGGATTTGTTGATATATTTAGGTAGTGATGTGTGTGAGCACTCTAGGACTGCTGGGGCACTTTTTTCCCTCTTTAGGAGGTTTTTTTCCCCTAGCTTGTATATACATCTATTTCCCTAATGGGTTACTTATCTTTGTACATTCTAGTGGTAATTCATTCAACATTGTGTGTTGTGCTTCAAGTTTCTTCTTCCTTGTGTTGTTCATGTGCTTCCAAAGACGTCTAACTCCAACATTTTTGGCCTGATGATTGGCTTGAGGATGATATGGAGCCGACTTCTTGTCAACCACCATGAATTCTTGTAACAAGTATTCAATGATCTCATTCAAGGAGTGGGTGCCATGACCACTTACCAATTCTATTGACAAAGCATATCTTGTAAATACATTCTCAAACAGGAACTTGGCTATGGTTTGTGCAACGTTCTTTGTTGCCTTCACTTCCACCCATTTAGTCAAATAATCAATGGCCATAATGATATATTCAACATGTGAACTCTTAGTTGGGGGATTAATAGGACCCACAAAGTATATTCCTCACTTAGGGAATGCGCGTCCACCCATCATGGGTTTTAATGGCATCTCATCTTTACGTATAGGGTACTAAGTTCTTGACAAATATCGCACCTCTACACATAGGTATGTGCATCCATGTGAAGATTTGGCCACCAAAGGCCTGCGAAAAGAATTGCCTTGATCACCCTATCTAGTCCAAAGTTTCCTCCTGCTACACCTTACTGACAAGTCTCTAGATCTTGATGTATTCACTCTCATGGACACACAATATGAGGTAGCCATCGCTTCCTCATCTGTATAGATTATCACGTATGAGTGTGTAATTGAGTGCTTCTTGTTCTAAACTCCATCTTCTGGCCAATCTCATTTCTTGAAGGAATGTTTTTGCCCTCAAAATGTTTACCAATGGTTCACTCCAATATGGTACTAGAGACACTTGATATAGCATAGCATGTTCCACAGGTGGTCTAATACTATAGATTTGGCATTCCTTGCACATCCTATGGACATTGCTTCCATTGTTGGCCAATATATACCTAATCTTTGTAGAGTCTGTAGGGTTTGGTGTTTAAAGTGGTGTTGCTGCAATGCACCTACATGTGCTATTTGCAACCATTTTGCATGCTCATCTTCTTCTATGCAGAAAGCTAGTATGCCTTGACCGGTGTGCTTGTATACACTGCCTGCCAGTATGCGATATTTTTGAGACCTCACTTCTCCTTTATCTTTAGCTTTTAGTACAGAATGCTTAGGTCCAAAGGTGAGAATAGGCACTATAGTTTTGGCCCATTCAGGCACTACTTCTAGATTGACAAGTAAGCATCAAGAAGGTCATCTGATACTCCTTGAGGGGACTCTACTGAAGCTAGTCTTGAAAGGTGATCTGCCCTAAGGTGAGTTCTACCTTTCCTAACCACAACTTCAAATTCATATTCCATTAATAAGAGAAACCATCTTACTAAGCGACCAGTATTGCAAGGTTTGTTCACTAGAATATAGTAATGCTTGATGGTCAGTAAAAAATTTGAACTTATTTGCAAGAAAATAATGTCTAAACTTTTTAACTGCCTATACCATGCGTAATCCTCCTCTCTCGATAGTGGCATAATTTTTTTTAGTCGCATTCAATTGTCTACTGACATAAGCAATGGAAAGATCCATATTACCTTCACTGGTAGGTTGTGCCAGTACAGACCCAATAGCATAATTGGATGCATCCACATGAACATGGAATGGCTTGTTCCAATTTGGTGTAGTCAAGATTGGTGCTAAACACAATCATCACTTAAGCTCATTAAAGGAGTTTTCACTTGCCTCTATCCACTCAATGTTAGTCAAAAGGGAGTACAATTGCTTTGCAATGATTGCATACATATGAATGAAACCTCAATAGTAGCCGCAATGACCCATAAAAGCTTGTACTTCTTTGACATTCTTAGGCCTATGTAGCTTTGCAATAGCTCTAACTTTATCCTCATTTGTGGAGATTCCATTATTTGACACTGTGTCCTAGAATCTTGCCTTGCCTCACCATGAAAACACACTTTTCTAGGTTTAAGTAGACTTGATATTATCTACATTTATCAAAGATTTGTCTTAGCTTAGGTATATGTGTTTGTTTAATGTTCGGATGAGCACATAGATCATGAGCATAGACTTCCAAGTTTTTATGCAGGAACTCTTTAAACACATGACACATTAGCCTTTGGAAGGTAGCTAGCGCATTGGCGAGCCTAAATGACATTACCCAGAATGCGAATATGCCCCACTTTCTGGAAAAGGCCATCTTATGCTGGTCTTCAAGTGCAATGGCCACTTGATTATAGCCAAAGAACCCATCAAGGAAGCTATATACTTCCTTGCTTGGTACTCTTTCTAATACATGCTCAGTGATAGGAAGCAGATAACTATCTCTAATAGTGGTTGTGTTAGTCTTATTCAAGTTAATGCATACATGTAACTTGCCATTCTTTTTGGGCGCCACTAAGATGGGGGACACCCATTCAGTGTGCTCAATTTCATACATAAAATCCAGCTTCTACAAATCAATCTATCTCTTCCTTGATCTTAGCGGCATAATTGTCATTATATGTGTATGGCTTCTGCTTAGAGGGTTTGGCTTTCTAAGTTCATGGGAATCATATGTGAGCATCTGTCAGGGTCTACTCCTTTTAAGTCCTTATAACTCCATGCAAACACATCTCTATACTATCTCAACCATTCAACTTCCTCAGCCAAGTCATGTCCTATGTAGGTACATCATTCTTCACCTTTTTCTATGGTCACAATAATTTTTTTGATTGTCTCTTTATTATCATAGACCAATCCTATGAGTGCTTCTCGTTTAGGCATTCTTATCATGAATTTCCTATCCTCTATCTCATACTTCTTAAAGTTTCCAAGGACCTCAAACAAAGATTCTTCCTCTTCTACTAAGAGTTCTCTCTTCTTCCTTTTCTTGCCGTGAATGCTCTTGGTAGTTACCTGTGTGGTTACTCTCACATCATTTGTGAGCTCTTCTCGTCCTTGAGGGTGAGCTTCTACTATGTGCAGGTATTCCTCTTTTGTTTCACAAAATGGATCTATAATAATTGATTCTAAATCTGTGTCACTTGCCTATTCAATTTCTTTCATACTAAGCTCACATTCTTTAATAACCGAATCACACATGATTCGTTCTATATTGAAGATTGAAATGTCATAGCCATCTTCATCACAGAATGGTGTCCATTGTTCTTCATTGATAGCTATGTCCATTGTGGCTAAGATTTCTGCCCAACCATAAGGTTCAAATTCTTCATCTGGAAATACTATAGGTGCATAGGGTGGGTCTTGAATTGATCTATAAGTTTCCTTCACACCTATCTCTCTAGCATTTTGTCTTTTCTCTTCTTCCACTGCAACTTTGCACATCCATAAGTGAGTGTCTTCATGCATCCATGAGGATCCTGATCCAATGGAATGAACTCACTTCATATCGTCTGTGGCACTATGGGTGGGATTCCACTGTAAAGGGGGCATGTATCTATGAGAGTAGTCCTTGCGATTGACTTTAGTTGTAACACCTAAGTGTTGCAAATACAAGGAATTGGTTCCCTAGTTCTGCACTATGTGCAATTATTTCATGAATGGTCTTCACAAAATTATCTCATTGGTCTAGTTTTTGCTAAAGTCACATATGTCAAAAGTATGCTGAAACTCTACACCACAAGTAGTGAGAGTTATCCCTTCCAGCAATACTAAGGGTCTCTCTATGTGACCATCAGCCATCTGTAGTTTCATTCTAGCTGGCCTAAGTGCTAGTTTTCCCCAACGCTTCCATAGGGAAGTTGTAGCAATGGCAACACTTGCACTTGAGTCTAGGATAGCCTTGGTTATGTAACCGTGATGACCCTACTTGGGAATGATTTTTTGCTACTTCTGGCACTTGATTGGCTACATGTTTCCACAATTCTAGCTTAACCTTGAGTAGCTTCTCTAAAATGAGATTGCACTGCACTTTAGTGTTCTTTACTACCTCTATATTCCTAGGCAAAACTGAGTCTTCGTTCCTTGCCATGATGGTTGGGTGCTCTCATATAGGTAGACTTTGCTTCCTGAGGACCTGTGAAATGAAGCAATTCTTGTAAGGAATTAGACTCGAAGTCTAATCGTTCACTAGACTTGGTATCCTCTTGTTCTCCATAAATAGAAGGAATATCTTGTGCAAATTGAGCATGTAGGTCATCCATAATTTCAATGGGAGGATGATTTTTTCTTTCTTTTGCCCATTTGTCTTCTTGAATTTCTCTTAGACTCTTATGAGTATTGATTTATAGAAGTAGAGGTCCGTGACTCCATGGAGTTGGGAACATAAGCATCCTTGGGGGGAAGGCTTATCCTTTCACTTCTGATGTTACTCACTTGAGATGTAGCTTGCTTTCCTGACTCAACTATCATCTTTTCCAACCTTTCTAATAACCCGTCAAAGTGTAAATGTGTTTTGGTTGAGGTTGTGCAATTGAACAAATGACTAGCCTCAAACATGGTTTGAGCCAATTCTACCATTTTTGCACAAAGCTTGGTTCGTTCAATTCCTAGGTCAGCCCTGGGGTAACATCTTTCATGATCTGGCACATTTGGCCCTTCTTGGATTCTGGCTTGATATGCTTTAAGCATCATGTCTAAGTCCTCGGGAGTGGGATCTGCTAAGACTAATCCTACTCTAGGTGGTGGTGGGGTTACATGAGTTTGATTAGATGGTGATGATGAAGGCGGTGGTGGTGATGTGTAAGAGTGCATTTGAGATGTGATTCTGATTATCTTGGCTTCTTTTTTTCTCTTAGGCTTTCCTCAAGTTTTCTCATCTTCTTTGACCATTGTCTTTTCATTCGTTCATGGCTATCCTTCCAAGCTCTTGTCCTTTTCTTGGTTAGACTCTCGGTCTCACTAACCTCATAACTCTTTTCTTGACCTAAGCCTTGGCTTTGTTGTAATGCATGAGCTCTAGTGAGCACTTATACTAGGGCATTTGGAAGTCACACTTCCATTAGAATCTACTACTGACCCAATAACATTCATAAGAGTGATCTTTGGTACATTGTTTGGGTTCTTAGGACAATCCCATAAAAGATGCTCCTTCCTACAATCTTGACAAAAACCTTGAACTGTCACTAATTGGGGTTGCACAGGTGCAGCTATAAGGCAATCACAAATGAAGTGATCTCCCTAGCATCTGTAGCATGGTCCTCTAGGTGTTGGGGGTCTTATCTATCTAGGTTGAGGCTTGCAGTTAGGGTTTGCATACATGACATTAGCGTATTCTGGCTCTCAACTAGGTTCGCTAGGATTTTTGTAGGGGTAAATCTCATTATGTTTTGGTGACTCCATATAGTAGGCTGGTGGACTATCCATTTGACTTGATTCAAAACTATAATTATTTGGGTCACTTTTCTGAGATCACTAGTGATGCTAGCACTAAGGCTCCATTTAAATTTTCTTCAGCGGTTGCATACTTCACTAGGATCACATTGGTTGGAGGTGGAGGTTGTTGAACTAACATTTGTTGAGGCCTTTGTTGAGCTTGATAGGGCGGCTGGTAGGGTTGCTGAGGCCTATCATATTGTTGCTGTGGGTATCGGTTCTGGTATCTCCCCTATTGTGGATATGGCTATGGATAATTTTGCCTAATCACTTGTTATATGGGAAATCTTGTGCGATGTGGTTACTATACCTCCTTTCTATGGTGCGGTATTGATTGTTAGGGTTCACTTGGGGTTGAGCCATGATTGGGCACATATTAGCCATGTGGCCTCCTCCACAAGTATAGCATCATTTCAGTGAGGAAACTCTAGGCATTTGCTTGCTAGAGACTCCTAACTTCTGGGATACTTTTTCTGCTAGTTCATCAATAGAAGTAAGGGGTTTGGATATGAGGCTAGTGGAACTATCTGGATCTTTGTAATCTTAGAGAGCTCTAGTTCCTCACCTAGGTTGTCCTCAGTATCTATGCACATGCATACACATTTCTTCACGGTTCTCAATTCCTTTAGATACACGTAGGATCTCAATTTAGCACTTAACAATCCATCTAGGAACAATGCCACTTGTTTGGCTAGTGTGGGCAGCTTTGGAATTGGGCATCTCTCCAAGTATGGCCTAAATCTTCTTCCTGTGAGTCCCATTGTCTCTTGAGGTGTTTGTTTAAAGCTACAAATTAGTGATGAAGTGTTGTGCCTTATGCCACTCTTAGAAAACTCCGTGATGAAGGCTTCTACCAATTGGTCTATGTTCCTGAATTGTCCTTAGTGTAGTGGTTGAAACCACATAAGAGCTATGTTCTTCATTGTAACAAAAGCATTGTATTATGTGGACAAGTCATTGAAGGTAGTCTATGAAGATGGAGAAAAGTTGTTTGTTCACAATTAAATTTGCTTAGATTTCTATTTTTGGGAAAAATTCACTCACCCTCAGCTTGCAAACATGCACAAATATACTCGCTCTTTGGATACCCCTTAGGATCACCAAAATGATGAATCCTAAGCCTGAGCAAAAGATTGGATATACGCTTATGCTTTGGAAAAATTACTCAAAATCGATCAACTTGCCTTACTCAAAATCACCAATTAGCTCTCGAATGTATCCGTGGAGGGAAGTGAAATGGATGCATGTGCCAATAAAGTTTCAACCTTAACAATTATCACTGTAATCTCTCTCTCCCTCCTTACTCACCTTCTTTTCCTCCTATTCTCCTTCCCTTTCTTTCCTTCACTCCCTCTTTCTTAATTCTTCTTTCACGTACTTCCTTTCACTCACACACATGCTCGTTCACACGCCCTTGCTCCCCTCCTTTCTCTTACTCAATCACACTCATTCACTCACATACACTTAAGCTCACATACACAATTTCCCTCACTTTTCCTTTTTCTCTTTTCCTCTTGCACACCCACACACATACTCTCTTACAAACAGTCTCTCTTACCCCCATGCACACACACTCACTCATATACTTACACACTCTCCCTTCCTCATACACACACCTTCTTTCTCTCTCTTACTCTCGCACTCCTCTCGCTCTCCCCTTGTCTCCCTTATTCATTTTCTCCTCTATCCCTTTCTTACACACCCACACTTGCATCCGCTCACACACTCCTTCATCCTCTTTCCCACTCTTCCCCACACTTTCTCTCATTCACATACACACTCACATACAGAGACACCCAAACACACACACACACATACACACACAGACACATTCTCTCTCCCTCTCTTACACTTCCCTATTTTCTATCTCTCATTCACTTACCCTCATCCACCCGTTCACCTACACACTTACTTTCTTTTTTTCCTCTTTCTTTCTCTCTATCTATCTCTCTTCACTCTCTCACATCCACGCACACTCTCACTCTCACACAACTATTGGAATGCTCAATAATCTCCCAGTGATGCATAAACGAGAGAGAAACAGTTAAGCTAAAGAAGCAAACTAAAACTAATTGATTCCAATAAGACAAATCTCCTTAATGCAAAATGCATAGGCTAGTTTTGAAGAAAAAACTCTATAAATTTTTTTACTTATTTAGACAGTCAAACTTCAATTGAATACTAGATGACAATGCAACCTGGTCCAAAGGAAATGATGATGAAAGCTCACTACCAAACATACCATCTTTGAGAGCATTCCAGCCATTCCATTCACTCGTCCTTGTCACTCTCTAGAAAGGTTGAGACTCGTTTGTTTAATCATTAAGATGTTGATTCCCTATTCAATCTTTCCTTTGGTAGTTGTCCCGCATACCATAATTTATATCAACATAGTCAAGTTGTTACCTTGCTTAAAGGTACACACACATTCTCTATACTCAAGATTAAAGATAAAAATACCCTTCGGCCTCTGTTTCAGTGTCTAAATTGTTTTGGAACCAATGCTAAATCTTGGTCTCTTTGTTTCATGCTTCACACACCTTCTTTTTGAGTCCTTTGTGACATATCCTCTCTGAGATATCTCCCCTTAGACAATCAAACTTCAATTGAATATTAGACAACACAACCTAGTCCGAAGGAAATGATGATGAAAGCTCGCTACCAAATAGACCATCTTTCATAGCATTCCAGCCATTCCATTCACTCGTCCTTGTCACTCTCTAGAAAGGTTGAGACCCGTTTGCTTAATCATTAAGATGTTGATTCCCTATTCGATCTTTCCTTTGGTAGTTGTCCTAGAGACCATGATTTATCTCAACATAGACAAGTTGTTCCCTTGCTCAAAGGTACACACACTTTCTGTATACTCAAGATTAAAGATAAAAAACCCCTCCAACCTCTCTTTTAGTGTTTGAATTGTTTTGGAACCAATGCTAACTCTTAATCTCTCTATTTCATGCTTCACACACCCTTCTTTTTGAGTCCTTTGTGACATATCCTCTCTGAGATATCTCCCCAAGTGCGTTTATTGCTCTCTGAACATGTCCTTGGTAGCAACTTCTCTTGAGACTTGTATGCTCGAGGTAACATGTACAATAGTCCAATCACTTAGATGTTCAGCACCATGTGTTCTTTATCTCTATATTAACCATGCACTCATAACGGCATTGCTTGAGTTTAGCAACCACTTGAGTCTTCTTCTATCGTGGGAGCACATCTTTAGCAGTTTGCACTAGCCTTACTGCACATGACATATGAAGATTTATTCATATGCTTGTGTAGAGTCTTACTGAACTCATTGCAAGCCTGCTCAACATCAAGGCTACACTGAACAACCCATGAGTGTAGCCCTCAGTTCAAACATCTTGTATCGTTTCTGCATCAAGTCGAGCGGTCTTCAAGGTCTGCCACACAGGAGAAAGGTTAGCAAAATACTGTAAACAATATCAATGCTGATCCAAAAAGCTTTGGCTTGAATTTCTCTTCTTCACACTTCCACTTGAGCTTTGAAATAAGAGCTGAGGCCTCAATCCCACGAGCGAAGGAATGGTAACATTAAGAAGCACTATTGCCTCCATAAAGCTTTGGTTTCCCAAATTCGCTCCAACATAGAAAAGTGAAAAAGAAGGTCTTGCTACTAACTCCAATAACGTTTGCGAAGGTCGGGTCTACTGCATGCTGTACTTCAGTTTGCCATCATTTGATACATCCCGTGAGTCGGGCATTTCTCCTGGACAATCCCAATACCCTATCCACTTGTATCTAATGAACTGAACTCTGAACTTGTGGAGTGCATCCCTTCATGATCCATATCTTTCCTTGCATACTCTTTGTAGCCGCAGAGCCAATAGCCTTTATTTTTGTCACCCAAAGTAGTGTCTCTGCTCGGTTTTCATCTTCTTCCTATAAAAATGTGACTTGCCATCAGTTTCTCCCCCAACTCTAGCGCTCTGTCTTGTATACTTCTTGGGAACAAGACTCTCAACACTCTCCTTTAGCAATGGGTAATGCCCTGCCCATTTTCGTGGAATCTCTGAAGCAGTCTTTGAATGATTAGGAGCACCCTCCGATTCCCATTTCTTGCACTTCCCCCGAATTATCTAGATTGGAGTAGTAGATTTCATCCAAAAGAACCTTGGGAACAAGTGAGCTATACTCAATAATTGTTGGCAGTAGCCAAAGGCACAGACACAGAGGAAGCATGTACATATTTGATAATACTCTTTCAAAACCCCAAATAGTGATTTTCATCACTTTTGTATCATATTTATCACAGAAACACACACTTTTGTAATTATTAGATATATTTTGTGCAAGCTAAGGAGTCCTCGAGCTTGAGGAGCTTAGGTACAACAAGCTTTCCAATTTTGGCTATTTTTAGATCTCGTTTAGATCTCCAACTAGTGCCGAGAACCTATTTTTTAACTATGTCGGTCACTAGATGTGAAACAGGTCAAAGCTAGTCTAAAAACTATAAAAAGAACTAGAGAGCTCATTTTTGAGGTTAGCTAGTGTTGGATTCTATGAATTAGTGTGAGCTTGAGCTTGTAATAGTGATCTTGAGCAACATAGTCTATTTCCTATCTTCCATTGTGTCTTGCTTGTCTCTTACATGTGTGCGTATGTGTGTGTGAATCTCCATGCTTCTCACCTTCACTCTCACTACATCTTGCATTCACGATCTTCATATCACTCCTATCTCTTCCACAGATTGACATTAAGGAGGTGGAGCTTCTTAACGTGGTGCTTACCATTGTGCTAAAGCAACACCAAATCTGGTTTAAGAGTATAGCAAGAATTGGTGTTAGAAGGTAAAAATTTCAGTTTTTGTTGTTTTTTCTGTGTAGTCTTTGTTTTTCATCTCCTTTACACTCCTCCTTCACCATCGCATCATCTTCTTTCACTCCAAAAGATGAGAAATTTCACCATATCCACCCATCCTCCTCATTTCCCTCATTTGCACATGAGAGAGAGAGAGAGCTTTTGTGCTTGTGTTATGTGTGTTTTTTAGTTTTCTTGCAGGTACAATGCTCTAGAACAGCAGGAAAGCTTCCAAAAGGTAAGAAATTCAAGTTTCTATCAGATGAATCATATGTGTCAGACCATCGCGATGGTCTGACACAGTAGACTGTTTTGGTAAGCGAGTAGACCACAGTGTAGGCAATCCTTGTGCACACACGAATCCATAGGTGCATATAAAAAATTCATAGTTTGCTGGACCATTGTGACGGGCTCACACCATCGCGATTGGCTTACGCCATTGCGACGGCTCAATTGGTCCATCGCAATGGTCTCACACCATCACGATGGTTCAATTGAACCATCGTGACAATCTCGCTGGGCCCACGCCATTGTGATTGGCTCATGCCATCACGACGACCCACTTGCCATGTGTCCTCACAGACCATTGCGATGATGCCAGATACGCCATCACGACGCTTCAATTTCAAACCATCGTGATTGGCTTAAGCCATCATGCCTTGTGACCATCGTGATAGACTCACGCCATCGTGAAAATTGACCATTGACCATCACAACGAGCTCATGCTATCACAATTGCTCATTAGCCAGACCATTGCAATGCTTCGCACCCTCGGACCATCGCGATGGTTCAACTAGACCATCACGATGGCCCGAGACCATCGCGATTATCACAGACCGTCGCGATTATCACAGACCGTCCCGATTGTCCACTTAGAATGCTAAATTTAGGGTTTGAGTTTTTGGGCTAGTTTGAGGCTATTTTGAGTGAATTTTGAGTCATTAGTGCATATCGGAGACCCTTTAGCTCATATCTCAAGAAAAACTTGTCTACCAATTTTAACTCCCGAGAGCCTGAATGTCCACAAATTTTTCATTTGAAGTTTGTTTTTTGAGCTCTAGGGTTCATTAGAAAGCTCTTTTCGAGTTCTATATGAGCTCAACTATTTTGTTTTTAAGAATAATGTGTTGATATTTAGATAGGAAAAATTGAGGTTGACCCATCTGTGGGACTAGGAAGCAAGGGGCATTTGAGAAATTTAGCCAAAGAAAAAGGGACCCTTAAAAGTGTATATATCAAAGTGTTTGATCACTGATGTAAGAATTGTTCTAAACATTGGATTTTGACAGGTCTAGCAAGAGTCATCCAAGGGCAATCAAAGTAAGGCAGGTGAAGCATGTAGGGCTTGGGAAACGCAACTTCTTGGGCATCAGAGCTATAAAAGAACCTGACTCAAGGTTGGAAGAATACTCAAACCCCTTAGTCAATTATTAGCTTAGGATAAACATCTAGAATTGTGGATTAAATTAGGACGATGATAGGAATGCATCAAATCCAAGAGACCTAATTTTTTCAAGGCCACGAACAAGATAAAAGTGTGCGATACGAAAAAAACAGCCACAAACCAAAGCCCAAGGTGATATGAGTACTCATGAGGACGACATGTTTGAAGCTATTGCTACCTTGGCAATCCAGAAACTATATCAAACTATGCAAGCAGTCTGGGCACGCAGAGAGCTATCCAAAGCAAAGAGCAAGCAATTCTCAAGCATGAACTTGCTAGTGGAGGTTTTGAAGAATCTTTCATCCAAGGCTTCAAGGAATTAGTCAAATCAGTGGGAACCAATGAAGCCCTCCATTATTTGAAGAGGAAGCCACTACCAAAGTTTGACCCTCGACATATCTATTTGATGTCAAGCCAGGTTAGTACATCCGCATACCCACAGACGCAGAATCTTCGCATCATGCCAAGGAAGCTTGACTCATCCCTGAAACCATGACAAAAATCTAGCTCGAAGAAGAGACCATTATCATCGACTCCCCACCTCACCCTTCCATTGTAACAACCACAATCAAAATCCCCACCACATCATATGCTCCACCTTCCCTCCCGTACATCCAAATTCCCCAGTACATCCCACCTCCCCTCCTCTATCTACATTCCTTGTAAGTATTGTCATGGAGGCCACAGTTGCCCCCACATCCCAAACTCTACCAACACCTATCCCTTCCACCATAGTCTCCCCCATTCCAATCAACCCATTCCTCACTCCATCCTTTCCTTCATTTCCCATCCCCCCAATGCCTATATTCCCATTTCCACCCCCAATGGCCTTCTCAACAATCTCATCTCCCCATCCAACTATATCCCCTTTATCCTCCCCTCTCCACCGAGCAATCCATGTGATTCAATCTGTAAACTATTCGTCCACTTTTGTAAACCCTATGTTCACACCCACTCATGCACCCACCATCGCACAATTATTCACTGTCACTGCACTCGACACCATGTCCAGTGACATGGACATTTCACCACCCATTGCACCACCACGTACCTCATCTATTTCACCACCCCATTAGGCATATCGCACTTCTCCACGGTCACCACTGCATCCACCTTCCCATCCCCCTTTACCTTTCCCCTTGCATCAACACCCACAGCATCTTCACTCACAACACCATTAATATTGTTGCCCACGATCCATAGTGCTTTTCGACAGATGTTTTCTTGTATGACACAAGTTAGAGATTAATTTGCATCTCTTGGAAGAAACTACCAAGCACTGCAGCACACCACTACGTAGTTACAGGCATAATTGAATTCTTTAACAATCGAGAATGCTTCCCTCAATGCACGACATCAGGAGTTACGTGAAGCTTATCATTCTTTAGAGCTGTAAAGCGAACAAAAGACTAAGGAAGCACTCAAGGATACAGAGAATCTGTCATAGACTCAGACCATGAGAAATGCCACGACTCACTAGAAATATGGGATTGTTACGACACCACCTCGCAACTGCTAAGGAAGAGAATTAGAGGCTATAGGAATAGAACCACGAGAATCTAGAAGCAGCGCTGGATAGGCCAAATGAATCCCTCAGTCCTAGCGCATTTAAAGTTGTACCCTCTGAATCTATGCAAATATTGTTAGAAGATCATGCACAACTATTAGAGGACTATGATAAGATCAATGAGGAATATCAAAAGCTTCAGAACGATCATAAACTTCGACTATTCATTAGGGGAAAAAAGGAACCTTGCATGGGCCTTATAAGGATTCCTAATTTTTAGGGATTAAAATGCTTAATCTAGTGGTTTGAGAGAGCATACAAAACCACCAGTGATATTCTCAAATAAAATAGTATTTGATTGCTTTCATACTTGAATTACCAAATCGAAATATTTTGAGCCCTTGGATATTTGAATTCAATGGCTTAGATTTATTTGAAGGTTCTCTAGAGAGAGAAGCTAAAAAATTTCGTGGGATTTTGTTCTATTCGCAAATTTTTTTGGGTGCTCTCTACACAATCGTAGGCCGTTGGATTGAGGTGAATCTGACGGATGAGCGGATTTGGGGATGATCTTCAAACGGTGGGTAATTTGAGCTGTCCGATCGACTCTTGATCTAAGGGGGGAGGAGAAAAGGTGCCCAAGATCATCATGGGCACCCATATCAACCATTGGATCAAGGCTCCATCTAAAGCCTAAAAATGAAGGCGCTCAACAATCATGGGATTCAAGGAGAGCCCTCAGATTTTAACCCCATCCAAGGGCACATATTCATTCGCTCCCATTTCAAGGTTCTTTTGATCATAGCCACTAGATATAAAGCAAATCCAAGGTTCTTGGATGTCAGAGTTGGCATGTGTGGCAGAGAATCATTCCCAACAATCGAAGCCTAGAAATACCAAGTCATCTGCATAGCACGGATGCTTGATGAAGCCAACTTAATATAATGGATAGATCCACACATTGGAAGTCACAGCACTCACTCCTCAAGTTCTTGCAAATTTTTCCTCACAAAATAAATATGCCTTCGTGATATAAAATGCATCCCTCTTCAATATTTTGATCCCTCAATGACTTTGAGACAAGACACTTGTTAGCATAGAAGCAATGAGGAGGCAAAGAAGTCAAGTACAATCTGACATATAAGAGGCCCAATCAATTTTTTCATAATTTATTTTCAATCAAAGTGATTTTCATCACTACACAAACATTGTAAATACCAGTTTTTATAGATTAGACTCCATTTTGTTTTAGGCCAAGGAGTCCTTGAGCTTGAGGAGTATTAGAAGTACTTGTGTATCAATTTTCATAATTTTTTGATTCCTTTGAGCCCCCAAGTAAGCTCTGGAACCTAATTTTTAATTAGGCCGCACATTAGGTTTGGATAGAGCCAAAGCTGTCAGAAAACTAAAAAAAAGCTAGAGAGCTCATTTTTGAGGTTAGCTTGTGAGAGATTTGAGCTATTGTAAGAGACTTTTTGAGTAATACAAAGAACTCCATTGTTCCTCTCTTTGTTCTTGCCTTGTGTGCACGTGTGTGTGTATGTGTGTGCATGCTTGTATGCTTCTCACTCACGCACTTGTGCTTTCACTTGTTCATAGTCGTCATACTAGTCCTCACGTCTCCACGGATTGACAATTATGAGGTGGATCTCCTCACATTGGTACTTGCCATTGTGCTAGAGTGAAACCAAATTGGCATTGTTGCCGGGGAGAGAGCTTTGAGGACGAGCGTGTGATGGTAAGACATAGAGTTGTGACGTTTGAGTCATAGGTATTTTCCTTACTTTTCATCATTTTTTCTTAATTTCTTCATCACCATCATCATCCTCACCACCTGCCACCTCCATCTCCACCTTCACAAAAATTTTAGTTTTTTGGTCATATTCCCATCCCCACTTCATTTCCCTCATTTCACTTGTGATACAGAGCGAGAGAGAGAGAGAGAGAGCTTTTTTGCGATCTATTTTTCGTCTGTTTTTTAGCTTTTGCTACAGGTTCTAGCTGTATTATCATCTCTAGCAGCTTGTACAGGTACAACATACCTCTGCACAGGTCTTGAGATGCTGACCTCTCTCTATCATGATAAACAAAGAAAGTTGGTATTTTGTGTTTGCATGCATGGCACGATAGTCTACACCATTAGAGCACTCCAAATCATCAGAAAGATCCAAAAGATTTGCATTTTTTCTATCTATCATGATAGACCAAAACATGATAGATGACAAACAGTGTCTATTGCAATAGACCCCGTCTATCGTGATAGACCAAAACACGAAAGATGACAAACCCCGTCTATCATGATAGACAAGACCTACAACAGACGATAGACAACATCTATCGCAATAGACAGTGCCTATCATGATAGATCCTGTTTATCGAGACAGATAGCATCCATCACAATAGACCAAAATCCACAATAGATGATAGACATTGTCTATCACA
Source organism: Ceratopteris richardii (assembly GCA_020310875.1). Taxonomy (NCBI): domain Eukaryota; kingdom Viridiplantae; phylum Streptophyta; class Polypodiopsida; order Polypodiales; family Pteridaceae; genus Ceratopteris; species Ceratopteris richardii. Next base: position 33,024,093 of record CM035435.1, on the reverse strand, counting down.
ATAGACACCGGTCTATCGTGACATACAACACTCATGATAGATGATAGACCCCGTCTATTGTGATAGACAGCATCTATCATGACAGACCAAAGTCCACAACAGACGACAGACATCATCTATCGCAATAGACACCCATCTATCGCGATAGACACCCGTGTATCACGATAGACACCCATCTACCGCATCGGATAGCCCTCAGGACAGATGATAGACCCCGTCTATCGTGATAGACCCCATCTATCATGACAGGCCAAAATCATGACAGATGACAAACCCTATCTATCAGGACGCACCCCGTATATCGCAATAGATAGGACCCTACGACAAACAACAGATAACATCTATCGTGACACACACCCGTTTATCGAGATAGATAGGACCCTATGATAGACACCGTATATCACGATAGATAGGCCCCATGATAGACAATGTCTATCGTGATAGATACACGTTTATCCGAACAGACACTGTCTATCACAACAGACATCATCTATCACGACAGACATCATCTATCATGATAGACACCTATTTTTGGCAAAAATTAAGGTGTTATTTTTTTTTAGGGCTAAAAATTGGCATTTTTCAAGCTTATCTATTTCTGCAATTCCAAAGGCTTTAGAAAAATACACCAAATAACTGAGAGGTCCTATTTGGCTGTTTTAACCCCCAAAACCCTGAATCAACATAACTTTTTCATACGAAATCCGTTTTGAAGTTGACTCTAAATGGGATTAGGAAACCTAGGGGGCCCTAGAAAATTTTTTGTGCAATATAAAGGGGGAAAAAGGGTCATTAAAAGTGTCTGAAGTAAATTGAAGGACTTTGGTGTGTAGAGCAAGAGGAGCAAGGAGGAGATGGAGGGAGAGAGAAAAGAGGTGAGACACGCACATATGCGTGGGAGCCTTGAACCCAGATAATGATCTCTCTTGAGTCAATGCTCTATAAATGATGTATATATATGAATATAGGGGTAAGATCACGTGACCCTTACATCCCCAACATTATAAAATGGAATTCTACTTTGAGACATTGGAATACGGACTTGACTTTTTTGCTTAACTAGGGGAAGAAATGTTATCATTAGTGTCCATGTGAAATGTTACCCCTATATATGAATATAGGGGGGTATGGTCACATCGACCCTTACATACCATGCATATAAAACCATATATGCGTGGGGGCCTCGAGCCCACATAATGATCTCTGTCGAGGCAATGCTCTATAAATGATGTATATATATGAATATAAGGGTAAGGTCACATGACCCTTACATCCCCAACAATCTCCCACTTAAGGATCAATGTGAACGTAAGTGGTAACATATACAAAGAATGATGTAGGACTATACACTAATGTACAGGAAGAGTTCGGATCTCAACCCATACTGATCAGCCTACACCAACTACCTCGAACAAGGTGTATCCATGCACCTCAAACTGCTCTAGACTCATATCAACATGGGTTGAGTTCACATCCAACTGATGCAAGAACTGATGAAGTTTGCTGCAATAGCAACTGCAACATCTAGTCTTGAGCATAACAACTTGTACATGAGACTCCCGAATGCTGATGAAACATGTGCTATCCTGGCTAACCTAAGTATGTCATCCATGCCTATATCCTAGGCATCCAAAGCACCATTTTCAAGACCAACATGTCCTGACAAATCTGTGTCAACATCTGGCATGAGTGAATCCAAGAATGACTACATAATCGTGGACTCATCAACATCTAAATTAGTCATCCTCTCAACCAAGGATGTGTCTAGTTGTGCACCCAAAGAGCTAGTATGCTCTGGCATACACTATGTATCATAAGAGCTATGCTTCTCTACCACACCAAGTGTATCATCATGCTCCACATGAGCTAATTGCACAACATCAACACCAAGATCAAACTAATGATCAAACTCTAACTGAGTATCATCACAATGCTTTACATGAGCATCCACATCATGCTCTAAAGCATCCAAATGATCATCCAAAGTATGCTCTACATGTACATCTGCCTAAGCACATAGATCCTACCATGTGCATCATGAATGTCAATAGACCTATGTGTAGGTAGAAAAAATGAGACATGATGAGTCTCACATCACACATAAGGCTGAATTCCCACTAAGATGAGACTTTCTCTCACATGAAGTACCTGCATTGGATACGCCCAATCCTTGCACCTCTGACAACCATAAGTTGTCCGAATTGCAACTAAAAATGATGCTCACCAAGGAATGCATAACATCTGCTCTCCTGTAACTGGCTAACTGAAATCAATCTCATAGGGAATGAAGGCATATAACATACATGTTTGAGCATAAGTGATGCTCCATTAGGTAGCATAAGGCATACATATCTTGCACCCTCAATGTCATATGCCATACCATCAAGCATGTGCACACATCCACGACTCTCACCTGAGAATCGATAAAACCACTCACAATGTGGAGTAATATGAAAACCAGCTAATGCATCAATCAAGCAAGCCATATGTGTGCTATCCAATGAACAAGATGAATCCTGAGATGAACCATATAAGAAAGTGACATTTCCATCATTGGCATAATCAATTGCCATAGACTCTCTTGAAATCACTACTTGATCTGCATCACGTGCATATCTCTGACATCATCATTTCATTTGCCTGAAGCAACATCATCGAATATGGCCCTCATGACCATAGTATCAACATCAAAGCTACAGATGTGATCTATGTCTCACATGAGTCAATGGACTCGCATACATATCATGTAGTCTCTGCCATAATGCACTACTCATCTCCTCATACATAACAAACTCATATGTAGAATCCACAAGCTGTAATCAAATAGTGGAGCTGGCCAATGCATCCATATCCATCCATACATGATCGAGCATGTCACGAGGCCTTTATACATCTCTATGCACATACATGTGTAACCCTACACGAACCAATGTATACCACATCTGATCTTTCCATCTCAAAAAGCCAATGCCATCAAATCGAGAGGACACCATGCTGGCAATCTAAAAGACTAGCAATGTAACAAGAGACTAGGAAAAATACTCTATCACAAATAGGATCACACTTGCATATCCATATGCATAACTCACATCACAAATGTTCACTAGAGAAGAAACCATGTGAACCACCTATCACATAACCATGCATCTAGCATGCACATAAAACCATCATCATAAGCCTGCTCACCAAGTCTCCAAATTGACCACGTAGATGTGAAAGAATCCTGGAAACAATTTGACAGAGTATCCCCTATAAACTGAGCAATCAAACAAGTTAATCAATTGCAAAAGAACAATGAGTAACCTGTCACCACCTATTGTTGGAGATAGATGTCTGCGGAAGCACGCGAACAACACAAGGAAGAAGAAGAAGCTTGGTGAAGATGGATCAAGATTTGATGAAGATGTGTATTCAGATACACATGAAGAGTTTGAACCTAGAAGGTCAAACAGAGTTAGGAAACAACCAACAAGGTATTCCTATGATACTTCGTATTTGACTCAGAAAAACTATGCTTATTTAGTAAAGGGAGATGAAGAACCTCAGAATTACAGTGAAGCAAAAGGTAAGAAACAATGGGAAGAAGCGATGAAAGAAGAATTCAATGCTCTTGAGGACAACAAGACTTGGGAACTTGTTCCAAAACCAAATGGTAAGAAAGTGATTGGAAACAAATGGGTTTACAAAGTTAGGAAACTTTCAGATGGAAGGATAGCCAGATACAAAGCTAGACTGGCTGTCAAAGGCTATGCTCAGACATATGGCATAGATTATGATGAGACGTTTAGTCCGGTGGCAAAGATGTCAACCATAAGGACATTGATTGCTATAGCAACATCAAAAGGATGGAAGCTAAGTCAGCTAGAATGCATTTCTGAATGGATATATATCAGATGAGGTTTACATGGAACAACCTGAAGGGTTTGTAAGTTCCAATTACCCAGAACATGTTTGCAGATTAAGAAGAGCTCTCTATGGACTAAAGCAAGCTCCAAGAGCTTGGAATTACAGACTTGTGAAGTATCTCAATGACCTTGGATACCAAAGCTCAAAGGCAGATGCAAGTCTACTGATCAAGAAAACAGATGAAGGTATGATCTACATTTGTATTTATGTAGATGACATAATAATCACACGAACCTCAGATGAAGGAATCAAAGAGGTAAAGAGACTGCTTGAAAAAGAGTTCAAGATCAGTGATCTAGGAAAGTTATCATACTTTCTTGGAATGGAAGTTACATATACAGATCATGGTATATATGTTTTGCAAGAAAGGTATCTCCTAAACTTACTAAAGAAGTTTAATATGGAGAATTGCAGAGAAAGCTTCAACACCGCTTGAAGTAAATCATAAACTCAGCAAATATGGTGGTGTAGAGTTTAAAGATATGAGGAAGTATCAGTCGTTAGTAGGAAGCTTAATCTATGCTACACTAACAAGATCAGATCTCAGTTATGCAGTGGGAGTTCTCTCACAGTTTATGCATTGTCCAAAGGATCAACATTGGATTGCAGGACAAAGAGTTCTTAGATATATTAAAAGAACTATAAAAGAAGGATTATATTATCCTTATACGTCAGATATAAAGCTGAGAGCATACAGTGACTTAGACTGGGCAGGAAGTCAAGATGACAGAAGGTCAACACACGGATATATGATATATCTAGGAGATAAGCTTGTAAGCTGGTGTTCACAGAAGCAACACACAGTAGCTTTATCGTCAACAGAAGCTAAATATAAAGGACTTGTGGAAGCAGCTAAAGAAGTAATATGGATGCAGACCTTGTTCAAAAGCATGGGTATTGATCAAGGTATACCTATCATACATGGAGATAATATGAGCTCGTTATATCTTGCAGCAAATCCAGTATTTCATGCAAGAACAAAACACATAGAAATTCAATATTATTTCCTGAGGGAAAAGGTAATGGAGAAGGAGATTGAATTGGTATTCACTCCTACAAAAGATCAGATTGCAGATATCCTGACAAAGAGCTTAGATGGAGTAAAGACAAGCAGATTCAAAGAAATGGCAGGTATAAAAGAAAAGAAGGATATATGAAGACCGGAAGATGCAAATTAGTGATTGAGGGGAGCTGTTGGAGATTCACTCACTAATTATGCATAACGACACAAAGAAAAAGAGAAGCAGAAACAAAGACAGTCAGAAAATTAAGCCTTAGTGAAGGGACAAATTCACATTTGTAATATACAGCGTAGAAGTTTCCAGAATTACGAGTTTGTTGAAACCCGGATCAAAATTGTATATAAGATAGCTGAGAGTTAGAAGAATAGAGTGAGAGAGAGTGAGCGCACGTATAGCAGATATAGAGATATAGAAGACGCAAGAGATCACGTATGTAGAGATGAATAACAAAACCTGAAATGTCGGGTATTCATCTGAGAGAGATGGTAAGGAATAACTACTCAGCGTAGGAGAGTTTTCCATAGCTACGAGCAAAGTGAGGCTAAGCTATATTTTGTACACATCTTCTCTAATAGAAAACACATGTTCGTGTGGAAATTTGAGTGCATTCTTAGTATGTGAAGAAATCTGAAAGGTTTCATGTTACTGTGAAAGTTAGTTAACAGTTACAGTTTTCTCAGTAAACGTTTTTTGGTACTTCTGTAAAATAGATCTTGCAATATAGTGTAAAGTTTTTCATGAGAGATAGCTCATCTTGAAGCCAATAGTCTAAACTATAAGTTGATCAAATATTTCGGTGAAATGAACATGTACACACAGTACAAAGTATGACCGAAAAAAGGCATCCAGAACTGGTGAAGTTTTTCTTTAAACTTCAGATAGAGTTCATTCAGTGAAGGAAGTTCAGGTATCACTTCCTTACTTCATGTATACACATTTGAAGTAACTACAAACAAAATTGCAGTTGATTCCGGTAGTATTCCGATACAATTACGGTGACATTCCGATAACAGTCCGGTGAAATTCCAGTGAAATTTTAGTGAGTTCAAAACATAGTTTTAACAAAGTTAAGTGACACAAAGATTGTTTAACTGTAAGCAAATACAGTAGTGTAAAGACTGGAGTAAATCAGTTCAAAATTGAAGCTTGAAGGAAACGTGAAGCTTTCTGTAAAGTGAATTTTCGGTGTTCACTAGATACAATTATAAGTCACACGATATGATACCAAAGTTCTCGCGATAGGATACTAGTGCAAGTGACAATATGATACCGAAACTTTGCATGATACGATACTGGTATTTCAGACGATATGATATTGACAACACAAATGATATGATACCACAGAGGTCACCCGATACGATACCAGACACACGATATGATACCAATAATGTGTGCGATATGATACCACTCGGTCGACGATACGATACCGTGATCGGGATGATAAGATGCCAAGTGGGCCGCAATACAATACCAGTGGCTGATCGTGATCGCAATATCAACTTGATGATACGATACCAAAAATGGTATCATGATACCTCAAGTGGTATGCAACGATACGATACTAGGCGAGTATTGCGATACTAGGGGATTTCGGTATCGCGATACCAAAACTCAACCGATTGTGATACCACATTCAAAATCGCTCTAAACTTAAAATTTTTTGCACAAAAAGTTTTATTTCTCACCCGTCTTCACTGTTGACCCTCTCTCTCTCTCAAAGAATCTCCAACAATTCTCTATTGTTCCCCACGCTGTCGAAAACGTCTCTAATCACGTGAAAATGTGTTTCTAAAGTAGTTTTGATATTGAAATCTTGTTGTAACTTACCTTCAAGGATGCCTTGCTTAATATCTTAGCTCACAAGGTAGCTTTTTGGCTTGTAGGGCATGATACCACTCAGGCGATACTGGTTGTTGTCTGCACACAATACCAATTCCAATGCTTGTGTCAAATGAACTAAAATTTTTGGTTTTTATAGTTTGTGATGCCTGAAGCCTACTCTACACTAATTTTGGCAATTTTTTGAGATTTTTCTTGGTGATTCAACTTCCTCCTGTTGGAGTTAGACGTCTGTGGAAGCACGCGAACAGCACAAGGAAGAAGAAGAAGCTTGGAGCACAACACACACGACTGAATGTATTACTAGAGAATGTACAAAGATAAGTAGCCCATTAGGGCAATAGGCGTATATACAAGCCGGGGGAAAAAAACCTCCTAAAGAGGGAAAAAAGTGCCCCGACGGTCCTAGAGTGTTCACACACATCACTACCTAAATATATCAACAAATCCCCCCTGGGAGTGATGCGGTGAACAAGGAGCTGGCACTCATGTATAAGGAAGTGCCGAGCTATGTGGAAATCACTCCACAAAAGGAAGTAAGCCCAAAGCTTTGCGAAAAGCTTCAAACTTCTCCCTAGGCAGAGCCTTCGTGAAAAGGTCTTCAATGTTCTCCTGCGTGGGCACATATGCCAAGCTGATCTCCCCAGCAGAGAACCTCTCCCTGACATAGTGATAATGCACCTCAATGTGCTTAGTGCGAGCATGGAACACAGGGTTCCTCGCAACTGCCAATGCGCTCTGACTGTCAGTGAAGATGGTGGTGGCAGAAGACTGGCCAACACCCAAATCAGCATCAAATGCATCTCCAGCATCATGAAGACTCAATCGTAAACCTGTCTCCATAGGAGTGGCAATATGCTTACAGTCTTCAAGGCCAAAACGCTGCAATAATGTGTCAATATATTTCGTTTGACACAAAGCCATTCCACCATCAACGTGCATAAACTGAATGCCCAAATAGTGATGCAAATGCCCCAAATCAGACATCTCAAATGAGGCATGCAAATCAGCCTTAAAATCAGCAATATGTGTCTCAATAGGACCAGTGAGCAGCATGTCATCAACATAGACAACAATGATCAGAAGCACATCATTAGCACGTTTAACATATAAGGTGCTTTCAGTTGGACTGTTCTCAAAACCATGTGCAATCAAATAGGCATGTATCTTCTCATACCAAGCACGTGGTGCTTGCTTTAAACCATATAACGCCTTCTTTAACCTGCACACCTGGTTTTCATGCCCTTTCTGCACAAAGCCACGGGGCTGAAAAACATACACTTCTTCATGCAAGTCACCATTCAGAAATGTTGTTTTAATGTCCAACTGATGTACATTCCAACCATGATGGGCTGCAAGTGCACAAATGCTCCGAACAGTAGTCATACGGCATGTAGGTGCAAAGGTCTCATCAAAATCAATGCCTCTTTCCTGCGCATAACCCTTTGCAACAAGCCTAGCCTTATACCTGTCAACTGTACCATCAGGTTTACGCTTCAGCTTGTATACCCACTTAGTGCCAATGGCCTTCTTGCCAGGAGGCAAGTCACATAAAGACCATGTACCATTCTTCATTATAGCATCATATTCAGATTGCATAGCAGCCATCCAATTTTCTGAATTTTGTGCTTCATCAAAAGAAACAGGCTCATTCTCATCACAGAGACTAGATGCAGCCATAGCATAGCAATCTGATGCAAAGGAGGTACTATGAGAGCCTGAACGAGTACGATATGACAAAGGTGCATCTAATTTGCTGTCACGCAAAGTCTGCACCAGCCATTTTGGCATAGTTTTTGCCTGTTCAATATCAGCTCTCTCATCAACAAGTGCATCATGTAAATCTGCATCAGAAATGGAATGATCTGCATCATCATATGAAACCTGCAAAGGCTGAGAAGTTGCCTCATTAGGACCAGCGCTAGCCTGTCCACCTGTAAAAAGAGGCATCAAAGTATCATACATGTCTTTGGAGCTAACAGATGTCTCCTTAGTACATGAAAGCAATGGCTGAATAGCATCTTCCACAAAGACAACATCACGGCTAACCAGAATGCGTTTAGTCTGTGGATGATACAGACGATAGCCTTTACTTTCAGAACTGTACCCAACAAAAATACATTTTACTGCCTTATCATCCAATTTTCTGCGATGTTGTTCAGGCACTAATGCATATGCCAAACAACCAAAAACACGCAGATGAGCAACAGATGGCTTGCGGTCATGCCAAGCCTCATATGGAGTGATAGACTGCAACGCTTTGGTGGGACACCTGTTCAGTACATATGCTGCACACATGACAGCCTCAAGCCAGAAACTATGTGGTAAAGCCTAACTTTTGACCATGCACCTCGCCATCTCCATGAGTGACCTGTTCTTTCGTTCAGCAACTCCATTCTGTTGAGGTGTATACGGCACTGTACACTGGTGTTTTATCCCACGTTCAGCCAGAAATGCATTAAAATCTGAAGACATATATTCCCCCCCTCGATCAGAACGGAGGGTGCCCATTTTACATGCTGACAGATTTTCAGCCAAAACCAAAAACTGTTTGAAGCACATGAACACTTCGGACTTTGCTTTGAGTGGATATACCCATGCATGCCTGGAAAAATCATCAATGAAAGTCACGAAGTAAAGGTAATTTCCAAAAGAGGGTGTCTGCATAGGACCACAGACATCACTATGTACAAGCTGCAATTTCTGCATAGCCCGAACTGAACCATCTTTTGGAAAGGAAGAACGCTGCATTTTGCCCAAAATACAGCCTTCACAAACATGTTTTCCAGGTGCCTCAAGTTTGGGCAAAGAGGACACCATTTCAGATTTCTGCAGGCGTAACAAACTAGCAAAATTCAGATGACCAAAGCATGCATGCCAAAGCTTTGCATCTGACATAGCCTGAGAATCATGAACTGCACATGCCGAATCATTCACAGATCTTTCATAGTCTATGAGCTTATACAGCCCACGACATAAAATGCCAGAAGCAATAATCACATCGCCATTTGAGAGATCATGGACTGTACACCTGTCATCAACAAATTTCACAACCAAGCCAATCTTGGCTAATGCAGAAACTGATAACAGATTCTTTTTTATCCCTGGCACAAATAAAGCATCTGACAAAGTGAAAGAACTACCATCAGCAGTAGTCAGAATGATCTTACCAACTCCCATAACAGGATAAGAGGAGTTATTGGCGCATGTGACAGTATTCCCTGTAGGAGCAGGCTCAAGTGAAGAGAAGAAACTGCGCTGCGAGGTAATATGTTTGGTCGCCCCACTGTCAAAGTACCAAACATCTCAGTCTACTGCAGACATGCACTGATCATGAGAAGATGGGTCAAAACTGCAGACAGTAGTAAACGCCCATTCTTCTTCCTGCACAAGATTTGCAGACTCTGTTTTTGGTGTAGAGGCCTCTGCAACAACCATTCCAGCCTCTTTCTTCTTTGCCTCTTTAGCAGCCAGTTTTGGACAGTTCTTTATAATATGATCATTTCCTTTACAGTACTTGCAAAACAATTTCTGCTTTTCTGATTTCTTTTCATCTTTATCCTGGTTCTTCGATTGTGCAGCATTTGCAGATTTCTGCTTACTAGTAGAAGAGCTCCATTTTCCTTTGCCCTTCTGACTAGCCAGGAAAGCTTGATCTGCAACACGCATAATGGACCTGTTCTGCCTGGACTGATCTTCCTGCAACAGAACAGAGACTAATTCCTCAAATGACAAGGCATTCGAATTGCCTTTCATCATCAACCGAAGAGTAGAGGCAAAACTCTGATATGAATCAGGAAGACCATTCAGAACGGTCTGCACAAGTGAGCTATCTGGTATAACCTCATCAGCAGAAACCAATTGTTCCTTCAGGTCTTTGATCTTTGTAAGAAAACTGTCCATAGAATCACCTTCATTCATGTGCTCACTCTCCAACTGTTTTCGGAGGTAAGCAACACGAGCCTCATTCCTAGCCTGGTACAAAGTGGTAAGTGTATCCCAAGCATCCTTTGCTGTTCTGCAAGAGCGAATGTGAGGAATAATGGCACGTTTGACAGACAAAGCTATCAATGCATGTGCCTGGGCATCTCTGCCATCCCAACGAATCTGCTCTGCAGTAGGTGCAACAGAAACAGCAGCACGAACAGGAATCTGCGGAATATCATCTTCGACACCATCTTCATCAGCTCCAACACCTGTATTTGCAGTACCTGTCGTTACAGGTGTAACAGGACGTCTTTCAACACCCTGCACAATGTTCCACAATCCTTTTGCAACCAGTACATGTCGCATCATATAAGCCCATAATGGGTAGTTGGTACCATCCAACTTATCCTCAACAACCAACATACGGAATACATCACTGCTTTCAGCCATGGCCGGTGACTAAAATATCTTGATGCAGAAAATTGACTGTATCTAAAAAAGTTGAACGGAACTGCCCAAACGAGTTCTGCTAGACCTGTAGCAGACTTCGAGACGCTTAAACTTGCAAACAGAAACTGGTATATACCTTTGGCACAAAAGGACGAAATAGCCTACACAAGCACTGCGATAGTGCGTTCGGAGGCCGAAACGAGCTCAGATCGCGATTTCGGCACCACAGAGCGAAGCCGTTTTGATCTCGGAAACACCGTGAGTATGCTCACCAAATTTTGTGCGAATCTGAGACTGCAAACGGAGGAGTGTCGACGGCGCCCTAGAAGAAGCAACGACCTGCTCTGATACCAATTGTTGGAGTTAGACGTCTGTGGAAGCACGCGAACAGCACAAGGAAGAAGAAGAAGCTTGGAGCACAACACACATGACTGAATGTATTACTAGAGAATGTACAAAGATAAGTAGCCCATTAGGGCAATAGGCGTATATACAAGCCGGGGGAAAAAAACCTCCTAAAGAGGGAAAAAAGTGCCCCGGCGGTCCTAGAGTGTTCACACACATCACTACCTAAATATATCAACACCTCCTAGTCCACTTCTCTCCTTAACCTAACCCTAACTCTTCCTTCTCTTCCTCACTCCTAACCCTAAACCTAAAAACTCATTACACACACCCCAGGGATGTGAAGTAACAAGTGTTGAAGTGTCTGACTATTTGCCACTGAACAAATTCACCTCTACAAGTACGATTCCTTCACTCCAGAGCTATAACCATCACGAAGGCACCTTGGTTGAGTTTGTTCCCCGGCAACGGCACCAAAAATGTGTGTACCTAAGTCAAGAAGTCTTAGGGACTTGTGTCAAAGAGATAAATCTCATTTGCCCCACAAGTGCGTATAGCAGTGGATCGATACACGTTTAATTATCAATCTGAAGAACCACATGAACCAAGTGTATGAGGACGTGTGCACACATGATGAAAAGTGAAGTGGTTCAGCTACAATGCATAAGAAAGGACTAAACTACCTCTCCAACTCACTAAATCTCTGGAAATGTTTGTCGTGATACCACTTATAATAGTAAGCACAAATTCGAATGTTTCTCCACTCTGAATATGGCCAATGGTGATTTCCTTTCGAAGCTCTCGATGAGACACATCTATTGGTGGTATTTTGACTCGAATCTAACAACTACTCTTCAAGTTATGGCCAAAATAGTGAATGGTGGGAAACACCTACACTCACTCCACAACTCATATTGTTTCACACACTCACTACAGTAGTTCAAAAGTGATAGGGAGGGATAGACAGCAATCCTACACACACATTCCAAGCATTACACACTCACAAAAGATCATGGAGAAGATGAAAATCAGTAGGGAAGAAGCAAATTTGAAATTTTAGTCCTCCTTCTTCAAAATGGCAAAAATTCCTTACAAAGAGTCACAAAGTGAATTATATACATGTGCCCTAAAAATGGTCCTTTCACACATGAGACTAGCACTTTATTGACTAATCTCTAAGTTCCTACTATTTTACAAGAATTATGTTACAAGGATTTGGGTTTTATGCAACTAGAGGACTCCTCTAGTGCATTTACATAGCTTTGAGGGAATTTTCTAGGATTTTGAAGAAGAAATTTATGCCTATTAATTTGAAAATTTTGGGGATCCTCTTTTGTGCCTCTTTTCTTTGCAACAATGGGACATGTTCTTCCAGTTTTAGAACATGACCATGTTCTTCGAGTTTTAGAACATGAGGCTCGGGGGTTGGCTATAGTAGATATATAGCTCTATTTTTGAGAACGAAAATACTTTCCAAGGGGGAAGAATGTAACAAAGTAAGTATATGATCTAGGGGTTCGGCCGGTTCAGACAGATCTGAAATCGGACACCGTTTGTTCACCCGTGTGTATGACCAAAGATCTCGAGTCTAGACTTACCAGAAGGGCATTTACTCTTGAAACCAAGTGATGCACTTAGCCTAGTGGTTAAGTCTCACGGGTGTGAAGGAGGAGGTCTTGGGTTCGATCCCCATGGCATACATGGGGAGAGTACTTTGCCCAAACAGATCTAGAACCTTCTAGAAGCATCCAGTTGAGTTAACTCTAGTTAACTGGGACACTTGGCACACATGCAGTTACATGGCTGACACATGGATGGTTAGTATCCACCTGCCCAAGCAGGCAGTCCCCTAGAGAGAGCTATATATAGAGGCATTTGGTTGGGAGGAGAGTCATCTCTCTAGCATGTGGTGGTCGTAATCTGTAGTTCTCTTGCACATCTCAAGATTCTTCTTGTTCATTGGAGAGCACACATATGGCTTGGTTGCTTCATGCATTAGCCAATTTTCATGTTACTCCACATTGCAAGTGGTTTTGTTGATTCTCAGGTGAGAGTCATGGATGTGTACACATGCTTGATGGTACAACATATGACATTGATGGTGTAGAAGATGTATGCCTTATACTACCTAGTGGAGCATAACTTATGCTCAGACATGTACGCTATGTGCCTTCATTCCCTATGAGCTTGATTTCAGTTAGCCAGTTACAGGAGAGCAGATGTTATGCATTCCTTGGTGAGCATCATTTTCAGTTGTAGTCGGGACAGCTTATGCTTGTCAAAGGTGCTAGGATTGGGCAGATGTATCCACTGCAGGTACTTCATGTATTGAAATTCTTGAAGCACATGTATGGCAGGATCCAGATGCTCAGATGGGTGCATGTGTAGAGCATGTTTTGGATGCTCATGAGGCTTATATAGAGAGCATGATTTTATTGATCATGTGGATTCTCTTATGGAGCATACTTCAGATGATCAGCTGAATGCTTTAGAGCATGATGTGGATGCTCATGTAGAGCATTGTGATGGTATTCAAATAGAATTTGACTATGAGTTTGATCTTGGTGTTGATGTTGTGTAGTTAGCTCATGTGGAGCATGATCATACACTTGGTGTGGTAGAGCAGGATTGCTCTCATGGTACACAGTGTATGATAGAGTAGTTTAGCTCTCAGGGTGCACAACTAGACACATCCTTGGTTGAGAGGATGATTGATTTAGATGTTGGTGAATCAGCGATCATGCAATCATTCTTGGATTCACTCATGCCAGATGTTGCCAAGGATATGTCAGGAAATATTGGTCTTGATGATAGTGCTTTGGATGCCTTGGATATAGGCATGGCTGACATGCTTAGGTTAGCCAGGATAGCACAGGTATCGTCACCATTCGAGAGTCTGATGTACAAGTTGTTATGCTCGAGACCAAATGTTGCAGTTGCTATTAGAGCATTTACACTTGGAGTTTTCAGTCGTTCGATGATGGACACACACATAGAGCGAGTAGGAGCTTTGCAAAAACTTCATTTGTTCTTGCATCAGTCAGATGTGAGGTCGAATCTTGTCAATATGAGTCTAGAGTAGTTTGAGGTGCATGGATACACCTTGTTTGAGGTAGTTGGTGTAGGCTGATCTGTATGGGTTGAGATCCAAAATCTTCTTGTACATTATTGTATATTCCTACATCATTCTTTGTATGTGTTGCCACTTAATATCACATTGACCCTTAAGTGGGAGATTGTTGGGGATGTAAGGGTCATATGACTTTACCCCCATATTCATATATATACATCATTTATAGAGCATTGCCTCAAGAGATATCATTATGTGAGTTTCAAGGCCCCCATGCATCTGTGCGTGTCTCTCGTTTCCTCTCTCTCCCTCCATATCCTCCTTGCTCCTCTTATTTTGCACACCAAAGCCCTTCACTCACAAGTGTCAATGCACTTTAACTATGAATAAAGATGATGGTGATAGAAAACTAACCAACACCTAAATGAGCCAAAGGACTTCTGAGTCACACACACTCAACTATAGCTATGAATGTTGCTCTATAGTCAGACTCACAACTAGAAGTGACCATAGTAGGCTATTTTGTGCTCAACCAAAATATGCATAAGCTACCAAGCACGAAGCAAAAACCACTTATGGACACATGAGCGTCATATAAACTAGCCTACTCTAAGTAAGAAAAAACATGTAAATATGGTGGTAAGGATCTCCCCTTAGGATAAAATAACCCAAGTAGACATGTACCATCGAAGGAATAAAAGATGAGCTTGATTTCTTACCAATAATTGACATGAGGCTATGCCTATTATACATGTTCATCTTAGAGACAACAAACTAAACATCAAGTTGGGTTATGCAGCCTAATGATAGAGGACCATATCAAATGCATCTCGAACATCATGAAGACTCAACCATAAACCTACCTCCATGGGAGTGGCAATGGGTTTGAAATCTTCAAAGCCAAAATGCTCCAAGAACTTGTCAATGTATTTTGTTTGACATAATGATATTGCCCCATCAACTTTCATAAATAAAACGCCCAAATAATGATGCAAGATCCATAAGTCTAACATCTCAAAAGAGTCATGCTGTTGGATTGTTCTTGAATCCATGTGCTTGCAAGTAGGCATGTACCTTTTCATACCAAGCACGTGCTACTTGCTTTAATCAATACGATTCCTTTTCTACCCACATACGTTCATGTCCTTTTTGCACAAAACCATGGGGCTGAAATACGTACACTTCTACATGTAAATCACCATTCAAAAATGTAATTTTAATGTCCAATTCATATACATTCAACCATTATGAGTTGCAAATGCACAAATGCTACATATGGTTGTTATCCTACATGTGCAAACAAAGATCTCATCAAAATCAATGTTGTTCTCTTAAGCATAACCTTTGTCAATAAGCCTTCTAGCCTTATACCTATCAACTATTGCATCATGCTTATGTTTTAGCCTCTATACCCATTTAGTGTGAACAACCTTTTTGCCTAGTGGAAAACCACATAAAGAACAACATTCTTCATAATAACATTAAATTTTGATTGCATAGTAGCCATCCATTTTTTTATTTTTATGATTCATAATACAACATGCTCATTCTCATCACAAAGAATAGAGACAATCATTGCATAACAATATAATTCAAAAGAAGCATTATGAGAGCTTGAATGAGTATGATATGACAAAGGTGCATCTAGCTCGTTATCTCTCAAAGTATATGCCAACCTTTTAGGCATAGTTTTTGCCTCTTTAGTATCAAAGCTCTCATCCATAAGTGCATCATATAAATTTTCATATAAAACAAAATTATTTACATAATCATTTGAGACCTATAAAGGTTGAAAAATTGTCTCATTAGGAGCAACATTTGAATTTCCAGTTGTAAAAAGAGTTAACAAAGTGTCATATATATCCTTTGAGTTGAATTTTGCTAAAGTAAGGGATGAATTGCATCTTCCACAAAAATAACATAAAGTATAACTAGAATGCATTTATTATGTGGATGATATAGATGATAACCTTTGCTTTCATATTTATACTCAATGACATTTTCTACATTTTTCTCATGCACTAATGCATATGCTAGGCAACCAAAACACATAGATGACCAACAAATGGCTTGTGACCATGTCGATCCTTGTATGGAGTAATAGGCTACAATGCTTTGGTGGGATATGTGTTAAACCCATATGTTGCACACATATAGCCTCAAGCGAGAAGCTATGTGGTAAACCCTGGTTTTTTACCATATACCTTGTCATTTCCATGAAAGACCTATTCTTCCTCTCAAAAAATCCAGTGTTGTTGAGGTGAATATGGCATTGTTTGTTGATGTTTTATATCATGCTTAACCAAAATGGGTTAAACTCAAAATACATGTAGTCCCCTATTGCATCTTTAGGGTATTTGAACTCACAACCTCTTGGTGAGGAGTATGATGGAATAAACACTTGTCCAAAGAGCCATGGTTGAGGATTACTTTCCAATCCTCCCTCTTAGGGTGCGGTTCAACCACCTCTTGCTTGCCACTTTATGACATTCTTTCCCCCTTGATTTTTTCTAAATGATATGCTCTTGTATCCCTCCAGCCTCGATGACTAGCTCCTGAACTCCCTATGTACCCTTGAATTGATGTCCTCACTCTCACATATTTTCTTGAACCTTGTTTGCAACCTTGACATCTTAAACTCTATCCTCAATCTTAGTATCTTGAACCTTGTTCTCACCCATGCTCGGTATCTTGAACCCTCAATCAACCATAACCCAAGGTGTCCCAAGGGCTTCACACTTCCTAGGGTGTGGTTCAACCATCTCTTGCTTGTCAATTTATGACATCCCCCCTCCATTTAGAATGGAAGGTGCTTATTCTACATGCTGACATATTTTAGCCATAATAAAGAACAATTTAAGGCACATAAATACTTCAAAATTTGCTTTCAATGGATAAAACCATGCATACGTAGAAAATTCATCGATGAGAGTCACAAGGTAGAGATGTTTCCCAAAGAGGAAACCATTTAATTTTTTTTACTTAAATCAAACTAGCAAAATTTAGATGATTGAAACATGCATGCCAAAGTTTTGCATCTAGAATATTATGAGAATCATGAACTACACATGTTGAATCATTCTTAAACTTTGCATAATCTATGAGCTTATATGACACATGACATAAAAGACTAGAAGCAATGACATTATGACCATTAGAGAGATCATGAATTGTACATCTGTTATCAAAAAACTTAACAACCAAGCCAATTTCGCTAGTGCTGAAATTGATTAAAAAAATTCTTGATTCTTGTCACATATGTGAGGATACTACCATCAATAGTAGTAAGAATGATCTTTTCAACTCTTTCCACACGATAAGAGGAGGTATTTTCACATGTGACAATATTCAATGTATGGGAAAACTTAAGTGAAGAAACTATGTTGGGGTAGTATGTAAAATATCAAACTTCGGAGTCCACTATAGACATACACTACTCATGAGAAGATGGTTCATGGCTTAAATGAGTAAAAAGTCTCATTCTTCATTCTGAATAAGGTTATTACACTCATTTTTAGGTGTAGTGTCCTATGTACCAACCATTTCAACCTCTTTCTTCTTTGCCTCTTTTCGAGACAATTTAGAATAATGCTTATGACATGATCATTTCCCTTATAATACTTGCAAAATTATTTCTGTGTTTCTCTTTTCTTTTCATCATTATCTTCCTTCTTTGATTGTGTAATATTAGCATATTTTTTCTTATAAGTAAACAAGATTCATTTACCTTTCTCCTTCTAATTAGCTAAGAAACCTCGATTTGTAACACACATAATTGACTTGTTTTTTTCTAAATTGATCTTCTTGTAGCAAAACAGAGACTAAGTAACAAATTAAGGGATTTGGACTAGCTTTTATCATCAAACAAAGGGCATAACCAAAACTCTTATAAGAATCTAGAAGACCATCAATAACGGTCTGCACAAGTGAACTATCGAGCAAGATTTCATCAACAAAAATCAATTGCTTTTTCAAATCCTTGATGTTTGTCAAAATAGTGTCCATTGAATCTCCTTCATTCATATGCTCACTCTCTAACTATTTTCAAAGGTAAGCATTATGAGCCTCATTTCTTGCCTGACATAGTGTGTTAAGAGTATGCCAAGCACCTTTGGTTTTTGTGCATGAGCAAATGTAAGTGATAATGGAACGTTTGATAAAGAGATCTATCAATGAATGTGCATGTGTATCTTTGCGATCCCAACAAAGTTGCTCTATAGTAGGTGCAATAGGAATTGCAGTAGGTCTAGAAAAGTGAAAATCATTACCTTCAACAACACCTACATCACCTTCTATCATATTATTGAAAGTGTAAGAGGATGTATTCAATACCCTACACAATATTCCACAAGTCTTTTGCTACAAATATGTGACACGTCATGTATGCTCACAATGGGTAGTTAGTACCATCCAACTTATCCTCAACATTCAACATACGAAATAAATCATTGCTTTTATCCATGGCTAGTGATATACCTTAGTACAAAGATCTCATCAAAATCAATGTTGTTCTCTTAAGCATAACCTTTGTTAATAAGCCTTCTAGCCTTATACCTATCAACTATTGCATCATGCTTATGTTTTAGCCTCTATACCCATTTAGTGTGAACAACCTTTTTGCCTAGTGGAAAACCACATAAAGAACAACATTCTTCATAATAACATTAAATTTTGATTGCATAGTAGCCATCCATTTTTTTATTTTTATGATTCATAATACAACATGCTCATTCTCATCACAAAGAATAGAGACAATCATTGCATAACAATATAATTCAAAAGAAGCATTATGAGAGCTTGAATGAGTATGATATGACAAAGGTGCATCTAGCTCGTTATCTCTCAAAGTATATGCCAACCTTTTAGGCATAGTTTTTGCCTCTTTAGTATCAAAGCTCTCATCCATAAGTGCATCAAATAAATTTGCATATAAAACAAAATTATTTACATAATCATTTGAGACCTATAAAGGTTGAAAAATTGTCTCATTAGGAGCAACATTTGAATTTCCAGTTGTAAAAAGAGTTAACAAAGTGTCATATATATCCTTTGAGTTGAATTTTGCTTGGTACATGAAAGTAAGGGATGAATTGCATCTTCCACAAAAATAACATAAAGTATAACTAGAATGCATTTATTATGTGGATGATATAGATGATAACCTTTGCTTTCATATTTATACTCAATGACATTTTCTACATTTTTCTCATGCACTAATGCATATGCTAGGCAACCAAAACACATAGATGACCAACAAATGGCTTGTGACCATGTCGATCCTTGTATGGAGTAATAGGCTACAATGCTTTGGTGGGATATGTGTTAAACCCATATGTTGCACACATATAGCCTCAAGCGAGAAGCTATGTGGTAAACCCTGGTTTTTTACCATATACCTTGTCATTTCCATGAAAGACCTATTCTTCCTCTCAAAAAATCCAGTGTTGTTGAGGTGAATATGGCATTGTTTGTTGATGTTTTATATCATGCTTAACCAAAATGGGTTAAACTCAAAATACATGTAGTCCCCTATTGCATCTTTAGGGTATTTGAACTCACAACCTCTTGGTGAGGAGTATGATGGAATAAACACTTGTCCAAAGAGCCATGGTTGAGGATTACTTTCCAATCCTCCCTCTTAGGGTGCGGTTCAACCACCTCTTGCTTGCCACTTTATGACATTCTTTCCCCCTTGATTTTTTCTAAATGATATGCTCTTGTATCCCTCCAGCCTCGATGACTAGCTCCTGAACTCCCTACGTACCCTTGAATTGATGTCCTCACTCTCACATATTTTCTTGAACCTTGTTTGCAACCTTGACATCTTAAACTCTATCCTCAATCTTAGTATCTTGAACCTTGTTCTCACCCATGCTCGGTATCTTGAACCCTCAATCAACCATAACCCAAGGTGTCCCAAGGGCTTCACACTTCCTAGGGTGTGGTTCAACCATCTCTTGCTTGTCAATTTATGACATCCCCCCTCCATTTAGAATGGAAGGTGCTTATTCTACATGCTGACATATTTTAGCCATAATAAAGAACAATTTAAGGCACATAAATACTTCAAAATTTGCTTTCAATGGATAAAACCATGCATACGTAGAAAATTCATCGATGAGAGTCACAAGGTAGAGATGTTTCCCAAAGAGGAAACCATTTAATTTTTTTTACTTAAATCAAACTAGCAAAATTTAGATGATTGAAACATGCATGCCAAAGTTTTGCATCTAGAATATTATGAGAATCATGAACTACACATGTTGAATCATTCTTAAACTTTGCATAATCTATGAGCTTATATGACACATGACATAAAAGACTAGAAGCAATGACATTATGACCATTAGAGAGATCATGAATTGTACATCTGTTATCAAAAAACTTAACAACCAAGCCAATTTCGCTAGTGCTGAAATTGATTAAAAAAATTCTTGATTCTTGTCACATATGTGAGGATACTACCATCAATAGTAGTAAGAATGATCTTTTCAACTCTTTCCACACGATAAGAGGAGGTATTTTCACATGTGACAATATTCAATGTATGGGAAAACTTAAGTGAAGAAACTATGTTGGGGTAGTATGTAAAATATCAAACTTCGGAGTCCACTATAGACATACACTACTCATGAGAAGATGGTTCATGGCTTAAATGAGTAAAAAGTCTCATTCTTCATTCTGAATAAGGTTATTACACTCATTTTTAGGTGTAGTGTCCTATGTACCAACCATTTCAACCTCTTTCTTCTTTGCCTCTTTTCGAGACAATTTAGAATAATGCTTATGACATGATCATTTCCCTTATAATACTTGCAAAATTATTTCTGTGTTTCTCTTTTCTTTTCATCATTATCTTCCTTCTTTGATTGTGTAATATTAGCATATTTTTTCTTATAAGTAAACAAGATTCATTTACCTTTCTCCTTCTAATTAGCTAAGAAACCTCGATTTGTAACACACATAATTGACTTGTTTTTTTCTAAATTGATCTTCTTGTAGCAAAACAGAGACTAAGTAACAAATTAAGGGATTTGGACTAGCTTTTATCATCAAACAAAGGGCATAACCAAAACTCTTATAAGAATCTAGAAGACCATCAATAACGGTCTGCACAAGTGAACTATCGAGCAAGATTTCATCAACAAAAATCAATTGCTTTTTCAAATCCTTGATGTTTGTCAAAATAGTGTCCATTGAATCTCCTTCATTCATATGCTCACTCTCTAACTATTTTCAAAGGTAAGCATTATGAGCCTCATTTCTTGCCTGACATAGTGTGTTAAGAGTATGCCAAGCACCTTTGGTTTTTGTGCATGAGCAAATGTAAGTGATAATGGAACGTTTGATAAAGAGATCTATCAATGAATGTGCATGTGTATCTTTGCGATCCCAACAAAGTTGCTCTATAGTAGGTGCAATAGGAATTGCAGTAGGTCTAGAAAAGTGAAAATCATTACCTTCAACAACACCTACATCACCTTCTATCATATTATTGAAAGTGTAAGAGGATGTATTCAATACCCTACACAATATTCCACAAGTCTTTTGCTACAAATATGTGACACGTCATGTATGCTCACAATGGGTAGTTAGTACCATCCAACTTATCCTCAACATTCAACATACGAAATAAATCATTGCTTTTATCCATGGCTAGTGATATACCTTAGTACAAAAAAGTGACTTTTCTCAAAAAAAATTGAACAAAAATACCCAATCAAGCTTCATCAGACTTGTTGTAGACTTCAAAATACTTGTACTGGAAAACAAAAAACTATATCTAACTTTGGTAAAAATGATAAAATTGTTTGCATAACCACTAAGATAGTGCATTCGGAGGTGGAAACAATCTCAAATGAAAATTTTGATGCCATAGAACAAAGCATTTTTTAACTACTAATGACTGCAAGTATGCTCATTGAATTTTGTGTGATTATGAGAGTGTGATTGGAAGGATGTCAATGATGCCCTATAGAAAGTAATGAGCTTCTTTGATACCAAGTGTTTGAGTTTGAGAACTAAGAAAGCACA
Organism: Ceratopteris richardii; assembly: GCA_020310875.1. Taxonomy (NCBI): domain Eukaryota; kingdom Viridiplantae; phylum Streptophyta; class Polypodiopsida; order Polypodiales; family Pteridaceae; genus Ceratopteris; species Ceratopteris richardii. The sequence continues at coordinate 33,001,500 of CM035435.1, read as the reverse complement.
CGAATAACAGGAGAAAAAAGAAGAAGCTTGGAGCAAAGGACCGTTCTCAAAACCATGTGCAATCAAGTAGGCATGTATCTTTTCATACCAAGCACATGGTGCTTGCTTCAAACCATATAATGTGTTTTTCAACTTGCACACTTTGTGTTCATGCCCTTTTTGCACAAATCCAAGGGGTTGAAATACATACACTTCTTCATGTAACTCACCATTCACGGATGTAGTTTTAATGTCCAACTGATGTACATTCCAACCATGATGAGTTGTAAGTGCATAGATGCTACGAATAGTGGTCATTCGACATGTGGTTGCAAAGGTCTCATCAAAACCAATGCCTCCTTCTTGAGCATAACCTTTCACATAAAGAATAGGTACCATTCTTCATAGTAGCATCATATTTTGATTGCATAGCAGCCATCCAATTTTTTGAATTTTGTTCTTCATCAAAAGAAACAGGCTCATTCTCATCACAAAGAATAGAGGTAGCCATAACATAGTAATCTGATGCAAACAAAGTAGTATGAGAGCCCAAACGAGTAGGATATGATAGCGGTGCATCTATTTTGATATCTCTCAAAGATTACACAACCCATTTTGGCATAATTTTTACCTCCTCTATATCAGCCCTTTGATCAAGAACTGCATCATGTAAATTTGCATAAGCAAGGGAATGATCTACATCATCATGTGGAACTGAATCAACACTTGATTGGTGACCTATAAAAAGAGGCAACAAAGACAGACCCAACCTTTGCATATGTTATCAGAGTTAGTAGCAAGACCTTCTTTTTCACTTTTCTATGCTAGAGCAAAATTGGGAAATCAACACTTTACGGAGGCAGTAACGCTTCTTAATGTTACCATTCCTTTACCGTGCGACTGAGGGCTCAACTCTAATCTCAAAGATCAAGTGGAAGTCTGAAGCAGACAAGTTCAAGCCAAAGATTTTGGATCAACAGTCCGGTGAAATTCCAGTGAAATTTTAGTGAGTTAAAAACACAGTTTTAACAAAGTTAAGTGACGCAAAGATTGTTTAACTGTAAGCAAATACAGTAGTGTAAAGACTGAAGTAAATCAGTTCAAAATTGAAGCTTGAAGGAAACGTGAAGCTTTCTGTAAAGTGAATTTTTGGTGTTCACTAGATACAATTATAAGTCACACGATATGATACCAAAGTTCTCGCGATAGGATACTAGTGCAAGTGACAATATGATACCGAAACTTTGCATGATACGATACTGGTATTTCAGACGATATGATATTGACAACACAAATGATATGATACCACAGAGGTCACCCGATACGATACCAGACACACGATATGATACCAATAATGTGTGCGATATGATACCACTCGGTCGACGATACGATACCGTGATCGGGATGATAAGATGCCAAGTGGGCCGCAATACAATACCAGTGGCTGATCGTGATCGCAATATCAACTTGATGATACGATACCAAAAATGGTATCATGATACCTCAAGTGGTATGCAACGATACGATACTAGGCGAGTATTGCGATACTAGGGAATTTTGGTATCGCGATACCAAAACTCAACCGATTGTGATACCACATCCAAAATCGCTCTAAACTTAAAATTTTTTGCACAAAAAGGTTTATTTCTCACCCGTCTTCACTGTTGACCCTCTCTCTCTCTCAAAGAATCTCCAACAATTCTCTATTGTTCCCCACGCTGTCGAAAACGTCTCTAATCACGTGAAAATGTGTTTCTAAAGTAGTTTTGATATTGAAATCTTGTTGTAACTTACCTTCAGGGATGCCTTGCTTAATATCTTAGCTCACAAGGTAGCTTTTTGGCTTGTAGGGCATGATACCACTCAGGCGATACTGGTTGTTGTCTGCACACAATACCAATTCCAATGCTTGTGTCAAATGAACTAAAATTTTTGGTTTTTATAGTTTGTGATGCCTAAAGCCTACTCTACACTAATTTTGGCAATTTTTTGAGATTTTTCTTGGTGATTCAACTTCCTCCTAGTCCACTTCTCTCCTTAACCTAACCCTAACTCTTCCTTCTCTTCCTCACTCCTAACCCTAAACCTAAAAACTCATTACACACACCCCAGGGATGTGAAGTAACAAGTGTTGAAGTGTCTGACTATTTGCCACTGAACAAATTCACCTCTACAAGTACGATTCCTTCACTCCAGAGCTATAACCATCACGAAGGCACCTTGGTTGAGTTTGTTCCCCGGCAACGGCACCAAAAATGTGTGTACCTAAGTCAAGAAGTCTTAGGGACTTGTGTCAAAGAGATAAATCTCATTTGCCCCACAAGTGCATATAGCAGTGGATCGATACACGTTTAATTATCAATCTGAAGAACCACATGAACCAAGTGTATGAGGACGTGTGCACACATGATGAAAAGTGAAGTGGTTCAGCTACAATGCATAAGAAAGGACTAAACTACCTCTTCAACTCACTAAATCTCTGGAAATGTTTGTCGTGATACCACTTATAATAGTAAGCACAAATTCGAATGTTTCTCCACTCTGAATATGGCCAGTGGTGATTTCCTTTTGAAGCTCTCGATGAGACACATCTATTGGTGGTATTTTGACTCGAATCTAACAACTACTCTTCAAGTTATGGCCAAAATAGTGAATGGTGGGAAACACCTACACTCACTCCACAACTCATATTGTTTCACACACTCACTACAGTAGTTCAAAAGTGATAGGGAGGGATAGACAGCAATCCTACACACGCATTCCAAGCATTACACACTCACAAAAGATCATGGAGAAGATGAAAATCAATAGGGAAGAAGCAAATTTGAAATTTTAGTCCTCCTTCTTCAAAATGGCAAAAATTCCTTACAAAGAGTCACAAAGTGAATTATATACATGTGCCCTAAAAATGGTCCTTTCACACATGAGACTGGCACTTTATTGACTAATCTCTAAGTTCCTACTATTTTTCAAGAATTATGTTACAAGGATTTGGGTTTTATGCAACTAGAGGACTTCTCTAGTGCATTTACATAGCTTTGAGGGAATTTTCTAGGATTTTGAAGAAGAAATTTATGCCTATTAATTTGAAAATTTTGGGGATCCTCTTTTGTGCCTCTTTTCTCTGCAACAATGGGACATGTTCTTGCAGTTTTAGAACATGACCATGTTCTTCGAGTTTTAGAACGTGAGGCTCGGGGGTTGGCTATAGTAGATATATAGCTCTATTTTTGAGAACGAAAATACGTTCTAAGGGGGAAGAATGTAACAAAGTAAGTATATGATCTAGGGGTTCGGCCGGTTCAGACAGATCTGAAATCGGACACCGTTTGTTCACCCGTGTGTATGACCAAAGATCTCGAGTCTAGACTTACCAGAAGGGCATTTACTCTTGAAACCAAGTGATGCACTTAGCCTAGTGGTTAAAACTCACGGGTGTGAAGGAGGAGGTCTTGGGTTCGATCCCCATGGCATACATGGCGAGAGTACTTTGCCCAAAGAGATCTAGAACCTTCTAGAAGCATCCAGTTGAGTTAACTCTAGTTAACTGGGACACTTGGCACACATGCAGTTACATGGCTGACACATGGATGGTTAGTATCCACCTGCCCAAGCAGGCAGTCCCCAAGAGAGAGCTATATATAGAGGCATTTGGTTGGGAGGAGATTCATCTCTCTAGCATGTGGTGGTCGTAATCTGTAGTTCTCTTGCACATCTCAAGATTCTTCTTGTTCATTGGAGAGCACACATATGGCTTGGTTGCTTCATGCATTAGCCAATTTTCATGTTACTCCACATTGCGAGTGGTTTTGTTGATTCTCAGGTGAGAGTCATGGATGTGTACACATGCTTGATGGTACAACATATGACATTGATGGTGTAGAAGATGTATACCTTATACTACCTAGTGGAGCATAACTTATGCTCAGACATGTACGCTATGTACCTTCATTCCCTATGAGCTTGATTTCAGTTAGCCAGTTACAGGAGAGCAGATGTTATGCATTCCTTGGTGAGCATCATTTTCAGTTGTAGTCGGGACAGCTTATGCTTGTCAAAGGTGCTAGGATTGGGCAGATGTATCCACTGCAGGTACTTCATGTGAGAGACATCCTCGTCTCACTAAGAGTTTAGCCTTATGTGTGATGTGAGGCTCGTCATGTCTCATTTTATCTACCTACAGATAGTTCTATTGAAATTCTTGACGCACATGTATGGCAGGATCCAGATGCTCAGATGGGTGCATGTGTAGAGCATGTTTTGGATGCTCATGAGGCTTATATAGAGAGCATGATTTTATTGATCATGTGGATTCTCTTATGGAGCATACTTCAGATGATCAGTTGAATGCTTTAGAGCATGATGTGGATGCTCATGTAGAGCATTGTGATGGTATTCAAATAGAATTTGACTATGAGTTTGATCTTGGTGTTGATGTTGTGTAGTTAGCTCATGTGGAGCATGATCATACACTTGGTGTGGTAGAGCAGGATTGCTCTCATGGTACACAGTGTATGATAGAGTAGTTTATCTCTCAGGGTGCACAACTAGACACATCCTTGGTTGAGAGGATGATTGATTTAGATGTTGGTGAATCAGCGATCATGCAATCATTCTTGGATTCACTCATGCCAGATGTTGCCAAGGATATGTCAGGAAATATTGGTCTTGATGATAGTGCTTTGGATGCCTTGGATATAGGCATGGCTGACATGCTTAGGTTAGCCAGGATAGCACAGGTATCGTCACCATTCGAGAGTCTGATGTACAAGTTGTTATGCTCGAGACCAAATGTTGCAGTTGCTATTAGAGCATTTACACTTGGAGTTTTCAGTCGTTCGATGATGGACACACACATAGAGCGAGTAGGAGCTTTGCAAAAACTTCATTTGTTCTTGCATCAGTCAGATGTGAGGTCGAATCTTGTCAATATGAGTCTAGAGTAGTTTGAGGTGCATGGATACACCTTGTTTGAGGTAGTTGGTGTAGGCTGATCTGTATGGGTTGAGATCCAAAATCTTCTTGTACATTATTGTATATTCCTACATCATTCTTTGTATGTGTTGCCACTTAATATCACATTGACCCTTAAGTGGGAGATTGTTGGGGATGTAAGGGTCATATGACTTTACCCCCATATTCATATATATACATCATTTATAGAGCATTGCCTCAAGAGATATCATTATGTGAGTTTCAAGGCCCCCATGCATCTGTGCGTGTCTCTCGTTTCCTCTCTCTCCCTCCATATCCTCCTTGCTCCTCTTATTTTGCACACCAAAGCCCTTCACTCACAAGTGTCAATGCACTTTAACTATGAATAAAGATGATGGTGATAGAAAACTAACCAACACCTAAATGAGCCAAAGGACTTCTGAGTCACACACACTCAACTATAGCTATGAATGTTGCTCTATAGTCAGACTCACAACTAGAAGTGACCATAGTAGGCTATTTTGTGCTCAACCAAAATATGCATAAGCTACCAAGCACGAAGCAAAAACCACTTATGGACACATGAGCGTCATATAAACTAGCCTACTCTAAGTAAGAAAAAACATGTAAATATGGTGGTAAGGATCTCCCCTTAGGATAAAATAACCCAAGTAGACATGTACCATCGAAGGAATAAAAGATGAGCTTGATTTCTTACCAATAATTGACATGAGGCTATGCCTATTATACATGTTCATCTTAGAGACAACAAACTAAACATCAAGTTGGGTTATGCAGCCTAATGATAGAGGACCATATCAAATGCATCTCGAACATCATGAAGACTCAACCATAAACCTACCTCCATGGGAGTGGCAATGGGTTTGAAATCTTCAAAGCCAAAATGCTCCAAGAACTTGTCAATGTATTTTGTTTGACATAATGATATTGCCCCATCAACTTTCATAAATAAAACGCCCAAATAATGATGCAAGATCCATAAGTCTAACATCTCAAAAGAGTCATGCTGTTGGATTGTTCTTGAATCCATGTGCTTGCAAGTAGGCATGTACCTTTTCATACCAAGCACGTGCTACTTGCTTCAATCAATACGATTCCTTTTCTACCCACATACGTTCATGTCCTTTTTGCACAAAACCATGGGGCTGAAATACGTACACTTCTACATGTAAATCACCATTCAAAAATGTAATTTTAATGTCCAATTCATATACATTCAACCATTATGAGTTGCAAATGCACAAATGCTACATATGGTTGTTATCCTACATGTGCAAACAAAGATCTCATCAAAATCAATGTTGTTCTCTTAAGCATAACCTTTGTCAATAAGCCTTCTAGCCTTATACCTATCAACTATTGCATCATGCTTATGTTTTAGCCTCTATACCCATTTAGTGTGAACAACCTTTTTGCCTAGTGGAAAACCACATAAAGAACAACATTCTTCATAATAACATTAAATTTTGATTGCATAGTAGCCATCCATTTTTTTATTTTTATGATTCATAATACAACATGCTCATTCTCATCACAAAGAATAGAGACAATCATTGCATAACAATATAATTCAAAAGAAGCATTATGAGAGCTTGAATGAGTATGATATGACAAAGGTGCATCTAGCTCGTTATCTCTCAAAGTATATGCCAACCTTTTAGGCATAGTTTTTGCCTCTTTAGTATCAAAGCTCTCATCCATAAGTGCATCATATAAATTTTCATATAAAACAAAATTATTTACATAATCATTTGAGACCTATAAAGGTTGAAAAATTGTCTCATTAGGAGCAACATTTGAATTTCCAGTTGTAAAAAGAGTTAACAAAGTGTCATATATATCCTTTGAGTTGAATTTTGCTAAAGTAAGGGATGAATTGCATCTTCCACAAAAATAACATAAAGTATAACTAGAATGCATTTATTATGTGGATGATATAGATGATAACCTTTGCTTTCATATTTATACTCAATGACATTTTCTACATTTTTCTCATGCACTAATGCATATGCTAGGCAACCAAAACACATAGATGACCAACAAATGGCTTGTGACCATGTCGATCCTTGTATGGAGTAATAGGCTACAATGCTTTGGTGGGATATGTGTTAAACCCATATGTTGCACACATATAGCCTCAAGCGAGAAGCTATGTGGTAAACCCTGGTTTTTTACCATATACCTTGTCATTTCCATGAAAGACCTATTCTTCCTCTCAAAAAATCCAGTGTTGTTGAGGTGAATATGGCATTGTTTGTTGATGTTTTATATCATGCTTAACCAAAATGGGTTAAACTCAAAATACATGTAGTCCCCTATTGCATCTTTAGGGTATTTGAACTCACAACCTCTTGGTGAGGAGTATGATGGAATAAACACTTGTCCAAAGAGCCATGGTTGAGGATTACTTTCCAATCCTCCCTCTTAGGGTGCGGTTCAACCACCTCTTGCTTGCCACTTTATGACATTCTTTCCCCCTTGATTTTTTCTAAATGATATGCTCTTGTATCCCTCCAGCCTCGATGACTAGCTCCTGAACTCCCTATGTACCCTTGAATTGATGTCCTCACTCTCACATATTTTCTTGAACCTTGTTTGCAACCTTGACATCTTAAACTCTATCCTCAATCTTAGTATCTTGAACCTTGTTCTCACCCATGCTCGGTATCTTGAACCCTCAACCAACCATAACCCAAGGTGTCCCAAGGGCTTCACACTTCCTAGGGTGTGGTTCAACCATCTCTTGCTTGTCAATTTATGACATCCCCCCTCCATTTAGAATGGAAGGTGCTTATTCTACATGCTGACATATTTTAGCCATAATAAAGAACAATTTAAGGCACATAAATACTTCAAAATTTGCTTTCAATGGATAAAACCATGCATACGTAGAAAATTCATCGATGAGAGTCACAAGGTAGAGATGTTTCCCAAAGAGGAAACCATTTAATTTTTTTTACTTAAATCAAACTAGCAAAATTTAGATGATTGAAACATGCATGCCAAAGTTTTGCATCTAGAATATTATGAGAATCATGAACTACACATGTTGAATCATTCTTAAAATTTGCATAATCTATGAGCTTATATGACACGTGACATAAAAGACTAGAAGCAATGACATTATGACCATTAGAGAGATCATGAATTGTACATCTGTTATCAAAAAACTTAACAACCAAGCCAATTTCGCTAGTACTGAAATTGATTAAAAAAATTCTTGATTCTTGTCACATATGTGAGGATACTACCATCAATAGTAGTGAGAATGATCTTTTCAACTCTTGCCACACGATAAGAGGAGGTATTTTCACATGTGACAATATTCATTGTATGGGAAAACTTAAGTGAAGAAACTATGTTGGGGTAGTATGTAAAATATCAAACTTCGGAGTCCACTATAGACATACACTACTCATGAGAAGATGGTTCATGGCTTAAATGAGTAAAAAGTCTCATTCTTCATTCTGAATAAGGTTATTACACTCATTTTTAGGTGTAGTGTCCTATGTACCAACCATTTCAACCTCTTTCTTCTTTGCCTCTTTTCGAGACAATTTAGAATAATGCTTATGACATGATCATTTCCCTTATAATACTTGCAAAATTATTTCTGTGTTTCTCTTTTCTTTTCATCATTATCTTCCTTCTTTGATTGTGTAATATTAGCATATTTTTTCTTATAAGTAAACAAGATTCATTTACCTTTCTCCTTCTAATTAGCTAAGAAACCTCGATTTGTAACACACATAATTGACTTGTTTTTTTCTAAATTGATCTTCTTGTAGCAAAACAGAGACTAAGTAACAAATTAAGGGATTTGGACTAGCTTTTATCATCAAACAAAGGGCATAACCAAAACTCTTATAAGAATCTAGAAGACCATCAATAACGGTCTGCACAAGTGAACTATCGAGCAAGATTTCATCAACAAAAATCAATTGCTTTTTCAAATCCTTGATGTTTGTCAAAATAGTGTCCATTGAATCTCCTTCATTCATATGCTCACTCTCTAACTATTTTCAAAGGTAAGCATTATGAGCCTCATTTCTTGCCTGACATAGTGTGTTAAGAGTATCCCAAGCACCTTTGGTTTTTGTGCATGAGCAAATGTAAGTGATAATGGAACGTTTGATAAAGAGATCTATCAATGAATGTGCATGTGTATCTTTGCGATCCCAACAAAGTTGCTCTATAGTAGGTGCAATAGGAATTGCAGTAGGTCTAGAAAAGTGAAAATCATTACCTTCAACAACACCTACATCACCTTCTATCAGATTATTGAAAGTGTAAGAGGATGTATTCAATACCCTACACAATATTCCACAAGTCTTTTGCTACAAATATGTGACACGTCATGTATGCTCACAATGGGTAGTTAGTACCATCCAACTTATCCTCAACATTCAACATACGAAATAAATCATTGCTTTTATCCATGGCTAGTGATATACCTTAGTACAAAAAAGTGACTTTTCTCAAAAAAAATTGAACAAAAATACCCAATCAAGCTTCATCAGACTTGTTGTAGACTTCAAAATACTTGTACTGGAAAACAAAAAACTATATCTAACTTTGGTAAAAATGATAAAATTGTTTGCATAACCACTAAGATAGTGCATTCGGAGGTGGAAACAATCTCAAATGAAAATTTTGATGCCATAGAACAAAGCATTTTTTAACTACTAATGACTGCAAGTATGCTCATTGAATTTTGTGTGATTATGAGAGTGTGATTGGAAGGATGTCAATGATGCCCTATAGAAAGTAATGAGCTTCTTTGATACCAAGTGTTTGAGTTTGAGAACTAAGAAAGCACACGAATAACAGGAGAAAAAAGAAGAAGCTTGGAGCAAAGGACCGTTCTCAAAACCATGTGCAATCAAGTAGGCATGTATCTTTTCATACCAAGCACATGGTGCTTGCTTCAAACCATATAATGTGTTTTTCAACTTGCACACTTTGTGTTCATGCCCTTTTTGCACAAATCCAAGGGGTTGAAATACATACACTTCTTCATGTAAATCACCATTCACGGATGTAGTTTTAATGTCCAACTGATGTACATTCCAACCATGATGAGTTGTAAGTGCATAGATGCTACGAATAGTGGTCATTCGACATGTGGTTGCAAAGGTCTCATCAAAATCAATGCCTCCTTCTTGAGCATAACCTTTCACATAAAGAATAGGTACCATTCTTCATAGTAGCATCATATTTTGATTGCATAGCAGCCATCCAATTTTTTGAATTTTGTTCTTCATCAAAAGAAACAGGCTCATTCTCATCACAAAGAATAGAGGTAGCCATAACATAGTAATCTGATGCAAACAAAGTAGTATGAGAGCCCAAACGAGTAGGATATGATAGCGGTGCATCTATTTTGATATCTCTCAAAGATTACACAATCCATTTTGGCATATCTTTTACCTCCTCTATATCAGCCCTTTGATCAAGAACTGCATCATGTAAATTTGCATAAGCAAGGGAATGATCTACATCATCATGTGGAACTGAATCAACACTTGATTGGTGACCTATAAAAAGAGGCAACAAAGACAGACCCAACCTTTGCATATGTTATCAGAGTTAGTAGCAAGACCTTCTTTTTCACTTTTCTATGCTAGAGCAAAATTGGGAAATCAACACTTTACGGAGGCAGTAACGCTTCTTAATGTTACCATTCCTTTACCGTGCGACTGAGGGCTCAACTCTAATCTCAAAGCTCAAGTGGAAGTCTGAAGCAGACAAGTTCAAGCCAAAGCTTTTGGATCAACAGTCCGGTGAATTCTAGTGAAATTTTAGTGAAATCAAAACATAGTTTTAACAAAGTTAAGTGACGCAAAGATTGTTTAACTATAAGCAAATACAGTAGTGTAAAGACTGAAGTAAATCAGTTCAAAGTTGAAGCTTGAAGGAAACGTGAAGCTTTCTGTAAAGTGAATTTTCGGTGTTCACTAGATACAATTATAAGTCACACGATATGATACCAAAGTTCTCGCGATAGGATACTAGTGCAAGTGACAATATGATACTGAAACTTTGCATGATACGATACTCGTATCTCAGACGATATGATATTGACAACACAAATGATATGATACCACAGAGGTCACCCGATATGATACCAGACACACGATATGATACCAATAATGTGTGCGATATGATACCACTCGGTCGACGATACGATACCGTGATCGGGATGATAAGATGCCAAGTGGGCCGCAATACAATACCAGTGGCTGATCGTGATCGCAATATCAACTTGATGATACGATACCAAAAATGGTATCATGATACCTCAAGTGGTATGCAACGATACGATACTAGGCGAGTATTGCGATACTAGGGGATTTCGGTATCGCGATACCAAAACTCAACCGATTGTGATACCACATCCAAAATCGCTCTAAACTTAAAATTTTTTGCACAAAAAGGTTTATTTCTCACCCGTCTTCACTGTTGACCCTCTCTCTCTCTCAAAGAATCTCCAACAATTCTCTATTGTTCCCCACGCTGTCGAAAACGTCTCTAATCACGTGAAAATGTGTTTCTAAAGTAGTTTTGATATTGAAATCTTGTTGTAACTTACCTTCAGGGATGCCTTGCTTAATATCTTAGCTCACAAGGTAGCTTTTTGGCTTGTAGGGCATGATACCACTCAGGCGATACTGGTTGTTGTCTGCACACAATACCAATTCCAATGCTTGTGTCAAATGAACTAAAATTTTTGGTTTTTATAGTTTGTGATGCCTGAAGCCTACTCTACACTAATTTTGGCAATTTTTTGAGATTTTTCTTGGTGATTCAACTTCCTCCTAGTCCACTTCTCTCCTTAACCTAACCCTAACTCTTCCTTCTCTTCCTCACTCCTAACCCTAAACCTAAAAACTCATTACACACACCCCAGGGATGTGAAGTAACAAGTGTTGAAGTGTCTGACTATTTGCCACTGAACAAATTCACCTCTACAAGTACGATTCCTTCACTCCAGAGCTATAACCATCACGAAGGCACCTTGGTTGAGTTTGTTCCCCGGAAACGGCACCAAAAATGTGTGTACCTAAGTCAAGAAGTCTTAGGGACTTGTGTCAAAGAGATAAATCTCATTTGCCCCACAAGTGCGTATAGCAGTGGATCGATACACGTTTAATTATCAATCTGAAGAACCACATGAACCAAGTGTATGAGGACGTGTGCACACATGATGAAAAGTGAAGTGGTTCAGCTACAATGCATAAGAAAGGACTAAACTACCTCTCCAACTCACTAAATCTCTGGAAATGTTTGTCGTGATACCACTTATAATAGTAAGCACAAATTCGAATGTTTCTCCACTCTGAATATGGACAGTGGTGATTTCCTTTCGAAGCTCTCGATGAAAAACATCTATTGGTGGTATTTTGACTCGAATCTAACAACTACTCTTCAAGTTATGGCCAAAATAGTGAATGGTGGAAAACACCTACACTCACTCCACAACTCATATTGTTTCACACACTCACTACAGTAGTTCAAAAGTGATAGGGAGGGATAGACAGCAATCCTACACACACATTCCAAGCATTACACACTCACAAAAGATCATGGAGAAGATGAAAATCAGTAGGGAAGAAGCAAATTTGAAATTTTAGTCCTCCTTCTTCAAAATGGCAAAAATTCCTTACAAAGAGTCATAAAGTGAATTATATACATGTGCCCTAAAAATGGTCCTTTCACACATGAGACTGGCACTTTATTGACTAATCTCTAAGTTCCTACTATTTTACAAGAATTATGTTACAAGGATTTGGGTTTTATGCAACTAGAGGACTCCTCTAGTGCATTTACATAGCTTTGAGGGAATTTTCTAGGATTTTGAAGAAGAAATTTATGCCTATTAATTTGAAAATTTTGGGGATCCTCTTTTGTGCCTCTTTTCTCTGCAACAATGGGACATGTTCTTCCAGTTTTAGAACATGACCATGTTCTTCGAGTTTTAGAACATGAGGCTCGGGGGTTGGCTATAGTAGATATATAGCTCTATTTTTGAGAACGAAAATACTTTCCAAGGGGGAAGAATGTAACAAAGTAAGTATATGATCTAGGGGTTCGGCCGGTTCAGACAGATCTGAAATCGGACACCGTTTGTTCACCCGTGTGTATGACCAAAGATCTCGAGTCTAGACTTACCAGAAGGGCATTTACTCTTGAAACCAAGTGATGCACTTAGCCTAGTGGTTAAGTCTCACGGGTGTGAAGGAGGAGGTCTTGGGTTCGATCCCCATGGCATACATGGGGAGAGTACTTTGCCCAAAGAGATCTAGAACCTTCTAGAAGCATCCAGTTGAGTTAACTCTAGTTAACTGGGACACTTGGCACACATGCAGTTACATGGCTGACACATGGATGGTTAGTATCCACCTGCCCAAGCAGGCAGTCCCCTAAAGAGAGCTATATATAGAGGCATTTGGTTGGGAGGAGAGTCATCTCTCTAGCATGTGGTGGTCGTAATCTGTAGTTCTCTTGCACATCTCAAGATTCTTCTTGTTCATTGGAGAGCACACATATGGCTTGGTTGCTTCATGCATTAGCCAATTTTCATGTTACTCCACATTGCGAGTGGTTTTGTTGATTCTCAGGTGAGAGTCATGGATGTGTGCACATGCTTGATGGTACAACATATGACATTGATGGTGTAGAAGATGTATGCCTTATACTACCTAGTGGAGCATAACTTATGCTCAGACATGTACGCTATGTGCCTTCATTCCCTATGAGCTTGATTTCAGTTAGCCAGTTACAGGAGAGCAGATGTTATGCATTCCTTGATGAGCATCATTTTCAGTTGTAGTCGGGACAACTTATGCTTGTCAAAGGTGCTAGGATTGGGCAGATGTATCCACTGCAGGTACTTCATGTGAGAGACATCCTCGTCTCACTAAGAGTTTAGCCTTATGTGTGATGTGAGGCTCGTCATGTCTCATTTTATCTACCTACAGATAGTTCTATTGAAATTCTTGATGCACATGTATGGCAGGATCCAGATGCTCAGATGGGTGCATGTGTAGAGCATGTTTTGGATGCTCATGAGGCTTATATAGAGAGCATGATTTTATTGATCATGTGGATTCTCTTATGGAGCATACTTCAGATGATCAGCTGAATGCTTTAGAGCATGATGTGGATGCTCATGTAGAGCATTGTGATGGTATTCAAATAGAATTTGACTATGAGTTTGATCTTGGTGTTGATGTTGTGTAGTTAGCTCATGTGGAGCATGATCATACACTTGGTGTGGTAGAGCAGGATTGCTCTCATGGTACACAGTGTATGATAGAGTAGTTTAGCTCTCAGGGTGCACAACTAGACACATCCTTGGTTGAGAGGATGATTGATTTAGATGTTGGTGAATCAGCGATCATGCAATCATTCTTGGATTCACTCATGCCAGATGTTGCCAAGGATATGTCAGGAAATATTGGTCTTGATGATAGTGCTTTGGATGCCTTGGATATAGGCATGGCTGACATGCTTAGGTTAGCCAGGATAGCATAGGTATCGTCACCATTCAAGAGTCTGATGTACAAGTTGTTATGCTCGAGACCAAATGTTGCAGTTGCTATTAGAGCATTTACACTTGGAGTTTTCAGTCGTTCGATGATGGACACACACATAGAGCGAGTAGGAGCTTTGCAAAAACTTCATTTGTTCTTGCATCAGTCAGATGTGAGGTCGAATCTTGTCAATATGAGTCTAGAGTAGTTTGAGGTGCATGGATACACCTTGTTTGAGGTAGTTGGTGTAGGCTGATCTGTATGGGTTGAGATCCAAAATCTTCTTGTACATTATTGTATATTCCTACATCATTCTTTGTATGTGTTGCCACTTAATATCACATTGACCCTTAAGTGGGAGATTGTTGGGGATGTAAGGGTCATATGACTTTACCCCCATATTCATATATATACATCATTTATAGAGCATTGCCTCAAGAGATATCATTATGTGAGTTTCAAGGCCCCCATGCATCTATGCGTGTCTCTCGTTTCCTCTCTCTCCCTCCATATCCTCCTTGCTCCTCTTATTTTGCACACCAAAGCCCTTCACTCACAAGTGTCAATGCACTTTAATTATGAATAAAGATGATGGTGATAGAAAACTAACCAACACCTAAATGAGCCAAAGGACTTCTGAGTCACACACACTCAACTATAGCTATGAATGTTGCTCTATAGTCAGACTCACAACTAGAAGTGACCATAGTAGGCTATTTTGTGCTCAACCAAAATATGCATAAGCTACCAAGCACGAAGCAAAAACCACTTATGGACACATGAGCGTCATATAAACTAGCCTACTCTAAGTAAGAAAAAACATGTAAATATGGTGGTAAGGATCTCCCCTTAGGATAAAATAACCCAAGTAGACATGTACCATCGAAGGAATAAAAGATGAGCTTGATTGCTTACCAATAATTGACATGAGGCTATGCCTATT
The DNA here is from genome assembly GCA_020310875.1 of Ceratopteris richardii. Lineage (NCBI taxonomy): Eukaryota > Viridiplantae > Streptophyta > Polypodiopsida > Polypodiales > Pteridaceae > Ceratopteris > Ceratopteris richardii. The sequence goes on along the minus strand of CM035435.1, from coordinate 32,986,086 downwards.
ATACATGTTCATCTTAGAGACAACAAACTAAACATCAAGTTGGGTTATGCAGCCTAATGATAGAGGACCATATCAAATGCATCTCGAACATCATGAAGACTCAACCATAAACCTACCTCCATGGGAGTGGCAATGGGTTTGAAATCTTCAAAGCCAAAATGCTCCAAGAACTTGTCAATGTATTTTGTTTGACATAATGATATTGCCCCATCAACTTTCATAAATAAAACGCCCAAATAATGATGCAAGATCCATAAGTCTAACATCTCAAAAGAGTCATGCTGTTGGATTGTTCTTGAATCCATGTGCTTGCAAGTAGGCATGTACCTTTTCATACCAAGCACGTGCTACTTGCTTCAATCAATACGATTCCTTTTCTACCCACATACGTTCATGTCCTTTTTGCACAAAACCATGGGGCTGAAATACGTACACTTCTACATGTAAATCACCATTCAAAAATGTAATTTTAATGTCCAATTCATATACATTCAACCATTATGAGTTGCAAATGCACAAATGCTACATATGGTTGTTATCCTACATGTGCAAACAAAGATCTCATCAAAATCAATGTTGTTCTCTTAAGCATAACCTTTGTCAATAAGCCTTCTAGCCTTATACCTATCAACTATTGCATCATGCTTATGCTTTAGCCTCTATACCCATTTAGTGTGAACAACCTTTTTGCCTAGTGGAAAACCACATAAAGAACAACATTCTTCATAATAACATTAAATTTTGATTGCATAGTAGCCATCCATTTTTTTATTTTTATGATTCATAATACAACATGCTCATTCTCATCACAAAGAATAGAGACAATCATTGCATAACAATATAATTCAAAAGAAGCATTATGAGAGCTTGAATGAGTATGATATGACAAAGGTGCATCTAGCTCGTTATCTCTCAAAGTATATGCCAACCTTTTAGGCATAGTTTTTGCCTCTTTAGTATCAAAGCTCTCATCCATAAGTGCATCATATAAATTTGCATATAAAACAAAATTATTTACATAATCATTTGAGACCTATAAAGGTTGAAAAATTGTCTCATTAGGAGCAACATTTGAATTTCCAGTTGTAAAAAGAGTTAACAAAGTGTCATATATATCCTTTGAGTTGAATTTTGCTTGGTACATGAAAGTAAGGGATGAATTGCATCTTCCACAAAAATAACATAAAGTATAACTAGAATGCATTTATTATGTGGATGATATAGATGATAACCTTTGCTTTCATATTTATACTCAATGACATTTTCTACATTTTTCTCATGCACTAATGCATATGCTAGGCAACCAAAACACATAGATGACCAACAAATGGCTTGTGACCATGTCGATCCTTGTATGGAGTAATAGGCTACAATGCTTTGGTGGGATATGTGTTAAACCCATATGTTGCACACATATAGCCTCAAGCGAGAAGCTATGTGGTAAACCCTGGTTTTTTACCATATACCTTGTCATTTCCATGAAAGACCTATTCTTCCTCTCAAAAAATCCAGTGTTGTTGAGGTGAATATGGCATTGTTTGTTGATGTTTTATATCATGCTTAACCAAAATGGGTTAAACTCAAAATACATGTAGTCCCCTATTGCATCTTTAGGGTATTTGAACTCACAACCTCTTGGTGAGGAGTATGATGGAATAAACACTTGTCCAAAGAGCCATGGTTGAGGATTACTTTCCAATCCTCCCTCTTAGGGTGCGGTTCAACCACCTCTTGCTTGCCACTTTATGACATTCTTTCCCCCTTGATTTTTTCTAAATGATATGCTCTTGTATCCCTCCAGCCTCGATGACTAGCTCCTGAACTCCCTATGTACCCTTGAATTGATGTCCTCACTCTCACATATTTTCTTGAACCTTGTTTGCAACCTTGACATCTTAAACTCTATCCTCAATCTTAGTATCTTGAACCTTGTTCTCACCCATGCTCGGTATCTTGAACCCTCAATCAACCATAACCCAAGGTGTCCCAAGGGCTTCACACTTCCTAGGGTGTGGTTCAACCATCTCTTGCTTGTCAATTTATGACATCCCCCCTCCATTTAGAATGGAAGGTGCTTATTCTACATGTTGACATATTTTAGCCATAATAAAGAACAATTTAAGGCACATAAATACTTCAAAATTTGCTTTCAATGGATAAAACCATGCATACGTAGAAAATTCATCGATGAGAGTCACAAGGTAGAGATGTTTCCCAAAGAGGAAACCATTTAATTTTTTTTACTTAAATCAAACTAGCAAAATTTAGATGATTGAAACATGCATGCCAAAGTTTTGCATCTAGAATATTATGAGAATCATGAACTACACATGTTGAATCATTCTTAAACTTTGCATAATCTATGAGCTTATATGACACGTGACATAAAAGACTAGAAGCAATGACATTATGACCATTAGAGAGATCATGAATTGTACATCTGTTATCAAAAAACTTAACAACCAAGCCAATTTCGCTAGTGCTGAAATTGATTAAAAAAATTCTTGATTCTTGTCACATATGTGAGGATACTACCATCAATATTAGTAAGAATGATCTTTTCAACTCTTGCCACACGATAAGAGGAGGTATTTTCACATGTGACAATATTCATTGTATGGGAAAACTTAAGTGAAGAAACTATGTTGGGGTAGTATCTAAAATATCAAACTTTGGAGTCCACTATAGACATACACTACTCATGAGAAGATGGTTCATGGCTTAAATGAGTAAAAAGTCTCATTCTTCATTCTGAATAAGGTTATTACACTCATTTTTAGGTGTAGTGTCCTATGTACCAACCATTTCAACCTCTTTCTTCTTTGCCTCTTTTCGAGACAATTTAGAATAATGCTTATGACATGATCATTTCCCTTATAATACTTGCAAAATTATTTCTGTGTTTCTCTTTTCTTTTCATCATTATCTTCCTTCTTTGATTGTGTAATATTAGCATATTTTTTCTTATAAGTAAACAAGATTCATTTACCTTTCTCCTTCTAATTAGCTAAGAAACCTCGATTTGTAACACACATAATTGACTTGTTTTTTTCTAAATTGATCTTCTTGTAGCAAAACAGAGACTAAGTAACAAATTAAGGGATTTGGACTAGCTTTTATCATCAAACAAAGGGCATAACCAAAACTCTTATAAGAATCTAGAAGACCATCAATAACGGTCTGCACAAGTGAACTATCGAGCAAGATTTCATCAACAAAAATCAATTGCTTTTTCAAATCCTTGATGTTTGTCAAAATAGTGTCCATTGAATCTCCTTCATTCATATGCTCACTCTCTAACTATTTTCAAAGGTAAGCATTATGAGCCTCATTTCTTGCCTGACATAGTGTGTTAAGAGTATCCCAAGCACCTTTGGTTTTTGTGCATGAGCAAATGTAAGTGATAATGGAACGTTTGATAAAGAGATCTATCAATGAATGTGCATGTGTATCTTTGCGATCCCAACAAAGTTGCTCTATAGTAGGTGCAATAGGAATTGCAGTAGGTCTAGAAAAGTGAAAATCATTACCTTCAACAACACCTACATCACCTTCTATCAGATTATTGAAAGTGTAAGAGGATGTATTCAATACCCTACACAATATTCCACAAGTCTTTTGCTACAAATATGTGACACGTCATGTATGCTCACAATGGGTAGTTAGTACCATCCAACTTATCCTCAACATTCAACATACGAAATAAATCATTGCTTTTATCCATGGCTAGTGATATACCTTAGTACAAAAAAGTGACTTTTCTCAAAAAAAATTGAACAAAAATACCCAATCAAGCTTCATCAGACTTGTTGTAGACTTCAAAATACTTGTACTGGAAAACAAAAAACTATATCTAACTTTGGTAAAAATGATAAAATTGTTTGCATAACCACTAAGATAGTGCATTCGGAGGTGGAAACAATCTCAAATGAAAATTTTGATGCCATAGAACAAAGCATTTTTTAACTACTAATGACTGCAAGTATGCTCATTGATTTTTGTGTGATTATGAGAGTGTGATTGGAAGGATGTCAATGATGCCCTATAGAAAGTAATGAGCTTCTTTGATACCAAGTGTTTGAGTTTGAGAACTAAGAAAGCACACGAATAACAGGAGAAAAAAGAAGAAGCTTGGAGCAAAGGACCGTTCTCAAAACCATGTGCAATCAAGTAGGCATGTATCTTTTCATACGAAGCACATGGTGCTTGCTTCAAACCATATAATGTGTTTTTCAACTTGCACACTTTGTGTTCATGCCCTTTTTGCACAAATCCAAGGGGTTGAAATACATACACTTCTTCATGTAACTCACCATTCACGGATGTAGTTTTAATGTCCAACTGATGTACATTCCAACCATGATGAGTTGTAAGTGCATAGATGCTACGAATAGTGGTCATTCGACATGTGGTTGCAAAGGTCTCATCAAAATCAATGCCTCCTTCTTGAGCATAACCTTTCACATAAAGAATAGGTACCATTCTTCATAGTAGCATCATATTTTGATTGCATAGCAGCCATCCAATTTTTTGAATTTTGTTCTTCATCAAAAGAAACAGGCTCATTCTCATCACAAAGAATAGAGGTAGCCATAACATAGTAATCTGATGCAAACAAAGTAGTATGAGAGCCCAAACGAGTAGGATATGATAGCGGTGCATCTATTTTGATATCTCTCAAAGATTACACAACCCATTTTGGCATAATTTTTACCTCCTCTATATCAGCCCTTTGATCAAGAACTGCATCATGTAAATTTGCATAAGCAAGGGAATGATCTACATCATCATGTGGAACTGAATCAACACTTGATTGGTGACCTATAAAAAGAGGCAACAAAGACAGACCCAACCTTTGCATATGTTATCAGAGTTAGTAGCAAGACCTTCTTTTTCACTTTTCTATGCTAGAGCAAAATTGGGAAATCAACACTTTACGGAGGCAGTAACGCTTCTTAATGTTACCATTCCTTTACCGTGCGACTGAGGGCTCAACTCTAATCTCAAAGCTCAAGTGGAAGTCTGAAGCAGACAAGTTCAAGCCAAAGCTTTTGGATCAACAGTCCGGTGAAATTCCAGTGAAATTTTAGTGAGTTAAAAACACAGTTTTAACAAAGTTAAGTGATGCAAAGATTGTTTAACTGTAAGCAAATACAGTAGTGTAAAGACTGAAGTAAATCAGTTCAAAATTGAAGCTTGAAGGAAACGTGAAGCTTTCTGTAAAGTGAATTTTTGGTGTTCACTAGATACAATTATAAGTCACACGATATGATACCAAAGTTCTCGCGATAGGATACTAGTGCAAGTGACAATATGATACCGAAACTTTGCATGATACGATATTGGTATTTCAGACGATATGATATTGACAACACAAATGATATGATACCACAGAGGTCACCCGATACGATACCAGACACACGATATGATACCAATAATGTGTGCGATATGATACCACTCGGTCGACGATACGATACCGTGATCGGGATGATAAGATGCCAAGTGGGCCGCAATACAATACCAGTGGCTGATCGTGATCGCAATATCAACTTGATGATACGATACCAAAAATGGTATCATGATACCTCAAGTGGTATGCAACGATACGATACTAGGCGAGTATTGCGATACTAGGGAATTTTGGTATCGCGATACCAAAACTCAACCGATTGTGATACCACATCCAAAATCGCTCTAAACTTAAAATTTTTTGCACAAAAAGGTTTATTTCTCACCCGTCTTCACTGTTGACCCTCTCTCTCTCTCAAAGAATCTCCAACAATTCTCTATTGTTCCCCACGCTGTCGAAAACGTCTCTAATCACGTGAAAATGTGTTTCTAAAGTAGTTTTGATATTGAAATCTTGTTGTAACTTACCTTCAGGGATGCCTTGCTTAATATCTTAGCTCACAAGGTAGCTTTTTGGCTTGTAGGGCATGATACCACTCAGGCGATACTGGTTGTTGTCTGCACACAATACCAATTCCAATGCTTGTGTCAAATGAACTAAAATTTTTGGTTTTTATAGTTTGTGATGCCTGAAGCCTACTCTACACTAATTTTGGCAATTTTTTGAGATTTTTCTTGGTGATTCAACTTCCTCCTAGTCCACTTCTCTCCTTAACCTAACCCTAACTCTTCCTTCTCTTCCTCACTCCTAACCCTAAACCTAAAAACTCATTACACACACCCCAGGGATGTGAAGTAACAAGTGTTGAAGTGTCTGACTATTTGCCACTGAACAAATTCACCTCTACAAGTACGATTCCTTCACTCCATAGCTATAACCATCACGAAGGCACCTTGGTTGAGTTTGTTCCCTGGCAACGGCACCAAAAATGTGTGTACCTAAGTCAAGAAGTCTTAGGGACTTGTGTCAAAGAGATAAATCTCATTTGCCCCACAAGTGCGTATAGCAGTGGATCGATACACGTTTAATTATCAATCTGAAGAACCACATGAACCAAGTGTATGAGGACGTGTGCACACATGATGAAAAGTGAAGTGGTTCAGCTACAATGCATAAGAAAGGACTAAACTACCTCTCCAACTCACTAAATCTCTGGAAATGTTTGTCGTGATACCACTTATAATAGTAAGCACAAATTCGAATGTTTCTCCACTCTGAATATGGCCAGTGGTGATTTCCTTTCGAAGCTCTCGATGAGACACATCTATTGGTGGTATTTTGACTCGAATCTAACAACTACTCTTCAAGTTATGGCCAAAATAGTGAATGGTCGGAAACACCTACACTCACTCCACAACTCATATTGTTTCACACACTCACTACAGTAGTTCAAAAGTGATAGGGAGGGATAGACAGCAATCCTACACACGCATTCCAAGCATTACACACTCACAAAAGATCATGGAGAAGATGAAAATCAGTAGGGAAGAAGCAAATTTGAAATTTTAGTCCTCCTTCTTCAAAATGGCAAAAATTCCTTACAAAGAGTCACAAAGTGAATTATATACATGTGCCCTAAAAATGGTCCTTTCACACATGAGACTGGCACTTTATTGACTAATCTCTAAGTTCCTACTATTTTACAAGAATTATGTTACAAGGATTTGGGTTTTATGCAACTAGAGGACTCCTCTAGTGCATTTACATAGCTTTGAGGGAATTTTCTAGGATTTTGAAGAAGAAATTTATGCCTATTAATTTGAAAATTTTGGGGATCCTCTTTTGTGCCTCTTTTCTCTGCAACAATGGGACATGTTCTTCCAGTTTTAGAACATGACCATGTTCTTCGAGTTTTAGAACATGAGGCTCGGGGGTTGGCTATAGTAGATATATAGCTCTATTTTTGAGAACGAAAATACTTTCCAAGGGGGAAGAATGTAACAAAGTAAGTATATGATCTAGGGGTTCGGCCGGTTCAGACAGATCTGAAATCGGACACCGTTTGTTCACCCGTGTGTATGACCAAAGATCTCGAGTCTAGACTTACCAGAAGGGCATTTACTCTTGAAACCAAGTGATGCACTTAGCCTAGTGGTTAAGTCTCACGGGTGTGAAGGAGGAGGTCTTGGGTTCGATCCCCATGGCATACATGGGGAGAGTACTTTGCCCAAAGAGATCTAGAACCTTCTAGAAGCATCCAGTTGAGTTAACTCTAGTTAACTGGGACACTTGGCACACATGCAGTTACATGGCTGACACATGGATGGTTAGTATCCACCTGCCCAAGCAGGCAGTCCCCTAGAGAGAGCTATATATAGAGGCATTTGGTTGGGAGGAGAGTCATCTCTCTAGCATGTGGTGGTCGTAATCTGTAGTTCTCTTGCACATGTCAAGATTCTTCTTGTTCATTGGAGAGCACACATATGGCTTGGTTGCTTCATGCATTAGCCAATTTTCATGTTACTCCACATTGCGAGTGGTTTTGTTGATTCTCAGGTGAGAGTCATGGATGTGTGCACATGCTTGATGGTACAACATATGACATTGATGGTGTAGAAGATGTATGCCTTATACTACCTAGTGGAGCATAACTTATGCTCAGACATGTACGCTATGTGCCTTCATTCCCTATGAGCTTGATTTCAGTTAGCCAGTTACAGGAGAGCAGATGTTATGCATTCCTTGGTGAGCATCATTTTCAGTTGTAGTCGGGACAGCTTATGCTTGTCAAAGGTGCTAGGATTGGGCAGATGTATCCACTGCAGGTACTTCATGTGAGAGACATCCTCGTCTCACTAAGAGTTTAGCCTTATGTGTGATGTGAGGCTCGTCATGTCTCATTTTATCTACCTACAGATAGTTCTATTGAAATTCTTGATGCACATGTATGGCAGGATCCAGATGCTCAGATGGGTGCATGTGTAGAGCATGTTTTGGATGCTCATGAGGCTTATATAGAGAGCATGATTTTATTGATCATGTGGATTCTCTTATGGAGCATACTTCAGATGATCAGCTGAATGCTTTAGAGCATGATGTGGATGCTCATGTAGAGCATTGTGATGGTATTCAAATAGAATTTGACTATGAGTTTGATCTTGGTGTTGATGTTGTGTAGTTAGCTCATGTGGAGCATGATCATACACTTGGTGTGGTAGAGCAGGATTGCTCTCATGGTACACAGTGTATGATAGAGTAGTTTAGCTCTCAGGGTGCACAACTAGACACATCCTTGGTTGAGAGGATGATTGATTTAGATGTTGGTGAATCAGCGATCATGCAATCATTCTTGGATTCACTCATGCCAGATGTTGCCAAGGATATGTCAGGAAATATTGGTCTTGATGATAGTGCTTTGGATGCCTTGGATATAGGCATGGCTGACATGCTTAGGTTAGCTATGATAGCACAGGTATCGTCACCATTCGAGAGTCTGATGTACAAGTTGTTATGCTCGAGACCAAATGTTGCAGTTGCTATTAGAGCATTTACACTTGGAGTTTTCAGTCGTTCGATGATGGACACACACATAGAGCGAGTAGGAGCTTTGCAAAAACTTCATTTGTTCTTGCATCAGTCAGATGTGAGGTCGAATCTTGTCAATATGAGTCTAGAGTAGTTTGAGGTGCATGGATACACCTTGTTTGAGGTAGTTGGTGTAGGCTGATCTGTATGGGTTGAGATCCAAAATCTTCTTGTACATTATTGTATATTCCTACATCATTCTTTGTATGTGTTGCCACTTAATATCACATTGACCCTTAAGTGGGAGATTGTTGGGGATGTAAGGGTCATATGACTTTACCCCCATATTCATATATATACATCATTTATAGAGCATTGCCTCAAGAGATATCATTATGTGAGTTTCAAGGCCCCCATGCATCTGTGCGTGTCTCTCGTTTCCTCTCTCTCCCTCCATATCCTCCTTGCTCCTCTTATTTTGCACACCAAAGCCCTTCACTCACAAGTGTCAATGCACTTTAACTATGAATAAAGATGATGGTGATAGAAAACTAACCAACACCTAATTGAGCCAAAGGACTTCTGAGTCACACACACTCAACTATAGCTATGAATGTTGCTCTATAGTCAGACTCACAACTAGAAGTGACCATAGTAGGCTATTTTGTGCTCAACCAAAATATGCATAAGCTACCAAGCACGAAGCAAAAACCACTTATGGACACATGAGCGTCATATAAACTAGCCTACTCTAAGTAAGAAAAAACATGTAAATATGGTGGTAAGGATCTCCCCTTAGGATAAAATAACCCAAGTAGACATGTACCATCGAAGGAATAAAAGATGAGCTTGATTGCTTACCAATAATTGACATGAGGCTATGCCTATTATACATGTTCATCTTAGAGACAACAAACTAAACATCAAGTTGGGTTATGCAGCCTAATGATAGAGGACCATATCAAATGCATCTCGAACATCATGAAGAATCAACCATAAACCTACCTCCATGGGAGTGGCAATGGGTTTGAAATCTTCAAAGCCAAAATGCTCCAAGAACTTGTCAATGTATTTTGTTTGACATAATGATATTGCCCCATCAACTTTCATAAATAAAACGCCCAAATAATGATGCAAGATCCATAAGTCTAACATCTCAAAAGAGTCATGCTGTTGGATTGTTCTTGAATCCATGTGCTTGCAAGTAGGCATGTACCTTTTCATACCAAGCACGTGCTACTTGCTTCAATCAATACGATTCCTTTTCTACCCACATACGTTCATGTCCTTTTTGCACAAAACCATGGGGCTGAAATACGTACACTTCTACATGTAAATCACCATTCAAAAATGTAATTTTAATGTCCAATTCATATACATTCAACCATTATGAGTTGCAAATGCACAAATGCTACATATGGTTGTTATCCTACATGTGCAAACAAAGATCTCATCAAAATCAATGTTGTTCTCTTAAGCATAACCTTTGTCAATAAGCCTTCTAGCCTTATACCTATCAACTATTGCATCATGCTTATGCTTTAGCCTCTATACCCATTTAGTGTGAACAACCTTTTTGCCTAGTGGAAAACCACATAAAGAACAACATTCTTCATAATAACATTAAATTTTGATTGCATAGTAGCCATCCATTTTTTTATTTTTATGATTCATAATACAACATGCTCATTCTCATCACAAAGAATAGAGACAATCATTGCAAAACAATATAATTCAAAAGAAGCATTATGAGAGCTTGAATGAGTATGATATGACAAAGGTGCATCTAGCTCGTTATCTCTCAAAGTATATGCCAACCTTTTAGGCATAATTTTTGCCTCTTTAGTATCAAAGCTCTCATCCATAAGTGCATCATATAAATTTGCATATAAAACAAAATTATTTACATAATCATTTGAGACCTATAAAGGTTGAAAAATTGTCTCATTAGGAGCAACATTTGAATTTCCAGTTGTAAAAAGAGTTAACAAAGTGTCATATATATCCTTTGAGTTGAATTTTGCTTGGTACATGAAAGTAAGGGATGAATTGCATCTTCCACAAAAATAACATAAAGTATAACGAGAATGCATTTATTATGTGGATGATATAGATGATAACCTTTGCTTTCATATTTATACTCAATGACATTTTCTACATTTTTCTCATGCACTAATGCATATGCTAGGCAACCAAAACACATAGATGACCAACAAATGGCTTGTGACCATGTCGATCCTTGTATGGAGTAATAGGCTACAATGCTTTGGTGGGATATGTGTTAAACCCATATGTTGCACACATATAGCCTCAAGCGAGAAGCTATGTGGTAAACCCTGGTTTTTTACCATATACCTTGTCATTTCCATGAAAGACCTATTCTTCCTCTCAAAAAATCCAGTGTTGTTGAGGTGAATATGGCATTGTTTGTTGATGTTTTATATCATGCTTAACCAAAATGGGTTAAACTCAAAATACATGTAGTCCCCTATTGCATCTTTAGGGTATTTGAACTCACAACCTCTTGGTGAGGAGTATGATGGAATAAACACTTGTCCAAAGAGCCATGGTTGAGGATTAGTTTCCAATCCTCCCTCTTAGGGTGCGGTTCAACCACCTCTTGCTTGCCACTTTATGACATTCTTTCCCCCTTGATTTTTTCTAAATGATATGCTCTTGTATCCCTCCAGCCTCGATGACTAGCTCCTGAACTCCCTATGTACCCTTGAATTGATGTCCTCACTCTCACATATTTTCTTGAACCTTGTTTGCAACCTTGACATCTTAAACTCTCTCCTCAATCTTAGTATCTTGAACCTTGTTCTCACCCATGCTCGGTATCTTGAACCCTCAATCAACCATAACCCAAGGTGTCCCAAGGGCTTCACACTTCCTAGGGTGTGGTTCAACCATCTCTTGCTTGTCAATTTATGACATCCCCCCTCCATTTAGAATGGAAGGTGCTTATTCTACATGCTGACATATTTTAGCCATAATAAAGAACAATTTAAGGCACATAAATACTTCAAAATTTGCTTTCAATGGATAAAACCATGCATACGTAGAAAATTCATCGATGAGAGTCACAAGGTAGAGATGTTTCCCAAAGAGGAAACCATTTAATTTTTTTTACTTAAATCAAACTAGCAAAATTTAGATGATTGAAACATGCATGCCAAAGTTTTGCATCTAGAATATTATGAGAATCATGAACTACACATGTTGAATCATTCTTAAACTTTGCATAATCTATGAGCTTATATGACACGTGACATAAAAGACTAGAAGCAATGACATTATGACCATTAGAGAGATCATGAATTGTACATCTGTTATCAAAAAACTTAACAACCAAGCCAATTTCGCTAGTGCTGAAATTGATTAAAAAAATTCTTGATTCTTGTCACATATGTGAGGATACTACCATCAATATTAGTAAGAATGATCTTTTCAACTCTTGCCACACGATAAGAGGAGGTATTTTCACATGTGACAATATTCATTGTATGGGAAAACTTAAGTGAAGAAACTATGTTGGGGTAGTATGTAAAATATCAAACTTCGGAGTCCACTATAGACATACACTACTCATGAGAAGATGGTTCATGGCTTAAATGAGTAAAAAGTCTCATTCTTCATTCTCAATAAGGTTATTACACTCATTTTTAGGTGTAGTGTCCTATGTACCAACCATTTCAACCTCTTTCTTCTTTGCCTCTTTTCGAGACAATTTAGAATAATGCTTATGACATGATCATTTCCCTTATAATACTTGCAAAATTATTTCTGTGTTTCTCTTTTCTTTTCATCATTATCTTCCTTCTTTGATTGTGTAATATTAGCATATTTTTTCTTATAAGTAAACAAGATTCATTTACCTTTCTCCTTCTAATTAGCTAAGAAACCTCGATTTGTAACACACATAATTGACTTGTTTTTTTCTAAATTGATCTTCTTGTAGCAAAACAGAGACTAAGTAACAAATTAAGGGATTTGGACTAGCTTTTATCATCAAACAAAGGGCATAACCAAAACTCTTATAAGAATCTAGAAGACCATCAATAACGGTCTGCACAAGTGAACTATCGAGCAAGATTTCATCAACAAAAATCAATTGCTTTTTCAAATCCTTGATGTTTGTCAAAATAGTGTCCATTGAATCTCCTTCATTCATATGCTCACTCTCTAACTATTTTCAAAGGTAATCATTATGAGCCTCATTTCTTGCCTGACATAGTGTGTTAAGAGTATCCCAAGCACCTTTGGTTTTTGTGCATGAGCAAATGTAAGTGATAATGGAACGTTTGATAAAGAGATCTATCAATGAATGTGCATGTGTATCTTTGCGATCCCAACAAAGTTGCTCTATAGTAGGTGCAATAGGAATTGCAGTAGGTCTAGAAAAGTGAAAATCATTACCTTCAACAACACCTACATCACCTTCTATCAGATTATTGAAAGTGTAAGAGGATGTATTCAATACCCTACACAATATTCCACAAGTCTTTTGCTACAAATATGTGACACGTCATGTATGCTCACAATGGGTAGTTAGTACCATCCAACTTATCCTCAACATTCAACATACGAAATAAATCATTGCTTTTATCCATGGCTAGTGATATTCCTTAGTACCAAAAAGTGACTTTTCTCAAAAAAAATTGAACAAAAATACCCAATCAAGCTTCATCAGACTTGTTGTAGACTTCAAAATACTTGTACTGGAAAACAAAAAACTATATCTAACTTTGGTAAAAATGATAAAATTGTTTGCATAACCACTAAGATAGTGCATTCGGAGGTGGAAACAATCTCAAATGAAAATTTTGATGCCATAGAACAAAGCATTTTTTAACTACTAATGACTGCAAGTATGCTCATTGAATTTTGTGTGATTATGAGAGTGTGATTGGAAGGATGTCAATGATGCCCTATAGAAAGTAATGAGCTTCTTTGATACCAAGTGTTTGAGTTTGAGAACTAAGAAAGCACACGAATAACAGGAGAAAAAAGAAGAAGCTTGGAGCAAAGGACCGTTCTCAAAACCATGTGCAATCAAGTAGGCATGTATCTTTTCATACGAAGCACATGGTGCTTGCTTCAAACCATATAATGTGTTTTTCAACTTGCACACTTTGTGTTCATGCCCTTTTTGCACAAATCCAAGGGGTTGAAATACATACACTTCTTCATGTAACTCACCATTCACGGATGTAATTTTAATGTCCAACTGATGTACATTCCAACCATGATGAGTTGTAAGTGCATAGATGCTACGAATAGTGGTCATTCGACATGTGGTTGCAAAGGTCTCATCAAAATCAATGCCTCCTTCTTGAGCATAACCTTTCACATAAAGAATAGGTACCGTTCTTCATAGTAGCATCATATTTTGATTGCATAGCAGCCATCCAATTTTTTGAATTTTGTTCTTCATCAAAAGAAACAGGCTCATTCTCATCACAAAGAATAGAGGTAGCCATAACATAGTAATCTGATGCAAACAAAGTAGTATGAGAGCCCAAACGAGTAGGATATGATAGCGGTGCATCTATTTTGATATCTCTCAAAGATTACACAACCCATTTTGGCATATTTTTTACCTCCTCTATATCAGCCCTTTGATCAAGAACTGCATCATGTAAATTTGCATAAGCAAGGGAATGATCTACATCATCATGTGGAGCTGAATCAACACTTGATTGGTGACCTATAAAAAGAGGCAACAAAGCCAGACCCAACCTTTGCATATGTTATCAGAGTTAGTAGCAAGACCTTCTTTTTCACTTTTCTATGCTAGAGCAAAATTGGGAAATCAACACTTTACGGAGGCAGTAACGCTTCTTAATGTTACCATTCCTTTACCGTGCGACTGAGGGCTCAACTCTAATCTCAAAGCTCAAGTGGAAGTCTGAAGCAGACAAGTTCAAGCCAAAGCTTTTGGATCAACATTGATATTGTTTACAATATTTTGCTAACCTTGCTTCTCTGTGGTAGACCTCGAAGTCCACTCGAATTGATGTAGAAACGATACAGGATGCTAGAACTGAGGGCTATCCTTATGGGTTGTTCAATGTAGCGTTGATGTTGAGCAGGCTTGCAATGAGTTCACTATGACTCTTCACAAGCATATGAAAAGAAAGATTGAATAGGGAATCAATATCTTAATTATTAAGCAAACCGGTGGCAACCTTTCTCGGTAGAGTGACAAGGATGAGCGAATGGAATGTCTGGAATGCTTTGAAAGATGGTTTGTCTCGTAGCGAGCTTTCATAATCATTTCCTTTGGACCAGTTTGCATTATCGACTAATATTCAATTGAAGTTTGAGTGTCTAAATATCTAAAAACTTTTATGTATTTTTTTGTTCAAAAGTAGCCTATACATTTTTCATTAAGGAGATTTGTCTTATTGGAATCAATCAGTTTCAATTTGCTTCTTTGGCTTAATTGTTTCTCTCTGGTTTATGCATCGTTGGGAGATTATTGACCATTCCAATAGTTGTGTGAGAGTGAGAGTGTGCGTGGATGTGAGAGAGTGAAGAGAGATAGAAAGAGGAAAAAAAGAAAGTGTGTAGGTGAACGGGTGGGTGAGGGTAAGTGAACGAGAGTGGAAAAGAGGGAAGTGTAAGAGAGGGAGGGTGTGTGTGTTTGGGGTGTCTGTGTATGTGAGTGTGTGTGTGAGTAAGAAAAAGTGTGGGGAAGAGTCGGAAAGAGGATGATGGAGTGCATGAGTAGAAGCAAGTGTGGGTGTGTAAGAAAGAGTGAGAGGAGAAAATGAATAAGGGAGACAAGGAGAGAGGGAGAGGAGTGTTAGAGAGAGAAAGAAAGAAGGTTCTTGTGAGGAAGGGAGAGTGTGTAAGTATATGAGTGTGTGTGTGTGGGGGGGGTAAGAGAGTGTGTGTGTGTGTAAGAGAGTATGTGTGTGGGTGTGCAAGAAGGAAAGAGAGGAAAAGAGAAAAAAGGAAAGTGAGGGCATGTGTGTATGTGAGCATAAGTGTATGCGAGTGAGTGAGTGTGATTGAGTAAGAGAAAGGCGGGGAGCAAAGGAGTGTGAAAGAGCATGTGTGTGAGTGAAAGGAAGTAAGTGAAAGAAGAATTAAGAAAGAGGGAGCGAAGGAAAGAAAGGGAAGGAGATTAGGAGGAAAAGAAGGTGGATAGGGAGGGAGAGAGAGATTACGGGGATAATTCTTAAGGTTGAACCTTTGTTGGCACATGTATTCGGGCTTCCATTTCACTTACCTCCATGGATACATTCGAGAGCTAATTGGTGATTTCGAGCAAGGTAAGTGCACAGATTTCGATTAATTTGGGAAAGCATAAGCATATATCCGCATCTTTTTCTTGGGCTTATGATTCATCATTTTGGAGATCCTACAGGGTATCCAAAGAGCGATTATATTTGTGCATGTTTGCAAGCTGAGAGTGAGTGAATTTTTCTTGAAAATAGAGATCTTAGAAAATTTACTTGCGAGCAAACAACTTTTCTCCGTCTTCATAGATTACCTTCATTTGGCATGTCCAATGGGACTTGGCTTAGCATATCTCAGAGAGATTTCTATGAGTTTGCTTGGTGCCCCAATAGTGTGGCAGAACCATTTGGCCCCGCAATCACCTTAGTGGTTCTTGTTAAAAAAATGGTGCAACGAAGGAAAGTTTGGGGTTTTCAGAAGATCGATGTAAGAGAGATGAATTTTGGATAGACTTATAAACGAACTGAATTCGATAGAACAGTGAGAGGTCATGTGAATAGATGTCCTCGATTTGGTCCTATCTCCAATTATATGAGATGTTGGTGATGCAAGGAGATTGGGCACATTGCCAAATTCTAACCTCGAGTGTGTACTCCTTTGGACTTTGTTCCTATGTGTGCAGATTGTGTAAAGAAGATCTTATGTGAGCATGCATGTGAGGCAAGGGAAATATCTGATAATAAGGCCAAAAGGAAGGAAACTAGTTCTTCTCCCTCTTCTTTCTATGTGGAAGTTGAAAACGAAAGACATTATGAAGTGGAAAATGTAAGAAGTGAGGCTTCTCTGTCAATTGGGACCTCAAGGATAAGTAGGGTCATCTCCAAAATGATAAATCCAATTAGCATGACCAATAGCTTTGAGAGACTAAAGATGGAAGAGGAACTTGGCTATGCAAGTGAAAATAAAGCTAATGATTCTCAAGGTCAAGTCTTAGAAGAACTTGTAAAAAGTCTACAATGTCAAGTAAATGGGTTACATGAGGAGGGAGATAGCAAAAGGGCCAAGGTTGAGAGATTAGAGAAAAATCAAATAAAAATAGAGGAATTCATAGGGAAATGGGAAGACCAATTGACATTCATGGAAAGCAGCGACAAAGAGTTGAAAAAAGAAAACAAAAGCTTGAAAAAGAAAATCGACAAACTTGAGAGCGGGAAGATTTTTAGGAAGGTTAAGGAAATAGAAAGTGAGGTTTTGGAGGTAAGCTCTGATTTCGTGATAGCAGGCTGCTATTGGTTAACAATATAAGATGAACTCCAACAAGACATGGATGATTTGATGGAGAGGATTTAGCAAGGAGAGCAAGAAATCAAGAGAGTGCGAGAAGTAATTTGCAAGCATAGTGATCAAGTGGGTAGGATCAGTGAGGACTTCGAATTGGAATTAAAGAAGATTAGGTCTACCTAGGTAGAGAGTGATGAGAAAATGGGAGAACTGGGAAGAGAGAATTCGAGGCTGAGATGGGAGATCGATGGATGGAGGAGTCAAAGAGAAGACAAAAAGAAGAGAGATGTAGAGGAGGATCAAAGAATAGATAGAATGGAAGAGGAGTTGTAGAAGATGCTAGATAAGCTCAACATATTTGGAGGAGAGATAGAAAAGATGAACGCTTTGGGGGGGACTATAGAAGACCTAACTAATCAATTAGAGAAGAGTTTCAAAGAGGTAAGTAGAAGAGTTGGAGGAGTAGAATCAAAGGAGGATGAGTTAGAAAGCAAGATGGACAATCTAGGGAGAAGAATATCAAAAGAGATAGATCTTTTGGTGAACAAGGTTGATAAAAATGAGAAAGAAAACAAAAATGGAATCAAGGAGCTTGAAAGAAAACACATGATGCCACAAGAGAAAATCGAGAGGCTATATGATTTATTTGGGAGAATAGAGAATGGTCTCCAAGAAAATGAAATGAGGATGCATGGGTTGGAACCAGAGAATGAGAAGTTGCAAAAATGGATGAGGTATGTAGATTGCAAAATGACATAACATCAAAATGACATTGACCTAAATAAACAAGGATTAAGGGAACTAGCTATGGAGGTTGATGTATTGAGGGATGTAGAAAATGTGAGTGCACAACTGCTTACATATTGCCTTGTTTGGGTAGAGGATCATATATCAATTATGTCAAATCATATTGAATCTTCATAAATAAGATTCTAGAGATAAAAAGGGAAATGAGTGAGGAGGTGTTGAAGAGATGGTTTGTGCAGTGACAATGAGGCTTTTGAGGTGGAGCCTAACTCACCACTTGGAAAGCTTTGATCATCGACTATGAATGAAACTAGGTAGGAATTTTTGAGGTTGCCATGCTACATTGCATCTGAGGAAGGAACTTAAAGGTAAGATAGGGAAATCCAATTTGGTAACCCTATTTGCGATTAGTCGGTTACATCATATAACCCTTATGCCCTAGGAAGTAACGGTAGAGGGAAGATTGATCTATCAGCTTCCATGGACATGTTTTTGGTGTTTTTGTGTATGCACGATGTGGGGGATGGGTAGGGAAGATGCTCCTTTCTACCTCTCCCCAACTATTAGGACATGGGAAATGAAAAATGAAAAAAAAGAAAAAAACAACAAAAAAAATCATGTGTATATGTGTGCCAAGGCACTATGACAAGTTAGTAGGAAAGTGGAGTCATCCTGGCTGGGTGGTTAGGTTCATGAGCTGATGCTAGCTTCATCATAAGCTTGGCCCATTACATGTCTATATTTGTTTGGTGCTTCATGCCATAGCGGGTTGATAGGTGAGTGGAACCATCTTGGCTAGATGGTCAAGACCATGAGCCACACCCAGCTTTGCTATGGGCTAGCACACACACACACATACATACATATATATACATATATATATATATATATATATATATATATATATATATATATATATATATATATATATATATATGTGTGTGTGTGTGTGTGTGTGTGTACATTGTGTATATGTTTGTTGTGCACTATGCTGTGATGATAGACGGGTGGAACAAACCTGGCCGAGTGGCTAGGGCCACAAGTCACATCCAGTTGCAACATAGGCCAACTCGTGAAGAAAAAAGAAACAAAAAGAAAAAAGAGAAGGAAAGTTCCCACTCCTGAGGGGGAGAGACAAAGAGGAGGAGGGCGTTGATCGCTCGGGTGGATGTGTTTTTGCATGTATGTACTTATTGGGATGAGATGTTGACTACTAATAGATCAATCAACTCAAGGCCAACATTGACGAAGGTATAATTATTATATGTCCATGGCTGGTTAGTTTGTAAGCAAGTTATCAAATTCAGCTCTTCCTATGTTATCGATAGGTCCGTTCCAAAAGCAGGTAATGGTGTACGTGCTCCTTGGAAATTCTTCACTTATGTCTTGTTTCACTTTGTGGTGATCGGGCTTTTTTGGGGATGTGGGGTGAGGCTTCGCTTTAGGAAGCCTCATTTTTTCTCATATATACATAGCTGGAATAGAGGGAGTTATCAGAAATAGATGCACCAGAGCACGTGTTTCGGTTGATTCTCTTTTCATGTTTTTTGGATTCACCTTTTTTTATGAGTTTACAGGTGACAAGGATTCGATGACGAGGGAGGACTTCGTCAAGCTATTTAAGGAAACAATGAGATGGGAAAGGAGTTGTGTATGAGCAGGTACGAGAAGGTTGGAAGCATCTAAGCTATGGTGCAATGTATGTGAATATGTGTGATGGATACAGGTGATAGTATGTTTGGTGGAATATATTACATGTGTAAAGAAAGTTCTTGTGCATAATGATTTATGTGTGGGTAGAGATTTTGGAATAGGTTGTGTGATTGGTCATGGCTGAATGAGTAGGGATGAGTGGATTATGGTGTTTCATGTATTTCTATGAAAAAGGGCTAACCATTTGAACAAGTGACACTTGAAAAGAAAGGTTACATAGGTGGTGGAGAGGCTCATCGAGGATGACGTCACAAGCAAGTGGAGGGGAGTATGTTACATGTTGATTGGTGTAAATATGGTGATCTATTAATGTGATTTTGATGCAGGGAACCAAGAAATAGTATCCCAGATGTAGATGATTGAGTGGTTTGTATCAATAGATAGGTGTACATATGTCAGCATGGGCCTAGTGTTGAGCCTCTTGACCAAGTTTTTCAGAATGCATGTAAGAAGCATTCGTGCTTGTTGCATGCTAGTGATAGAGTAGGGGAAAAGCCCTTTCTATTTGCAGTGATGGATACATAACCGATGGGTTAAATGTGCAAGATGCATATTGGCAAGAATATTTCTACAGAAAGGCAAATGCTTGATTGGTGCTGCAGAATCTCATGTAGTACACAACCAGTTTTATAAAACGATTGGAGTTATCAGGGGATGTAATTGGACTTTTTTAGAATCATCTCCTCCATCTTCACTTTGCAAGATTGAGTGTTGTCACTCCAGCACAATGGAAAGTACCAATGTGAGGAGATCCACCTCATAATTGTCAATCCGTGGAGACATGAGGACTAGTATGATGATTATGATCAAGTGAAGGCACAAGTGCATGAGTGAGAAGCACACAAGCATGCACACACATACACACATGTGCACACAAGGCAAGAACAAAGAGAGGAACAATGGAGTTCTTTGTATTACTCAAAAAGTCTCTTACAATAGCTCAAAACTCTCACAAACTAACCTAAAAAATGAGCTCTCTAGCTCGTTGTATAGTTTTCTAACTAGCTTTGGCCCTATCCAGAGCTAATGCCTGGCATAGTTAAAAATTATGTTCCAAGGCTTATTTGGGGGCTCAAACGGAATCAAAAAATTACAAAAATTGATACACAATTACTTATAATACTCCTCAAGCTCAGGGACTCCTCGGTTTGAATAAAATGGAGTCTAATCTATCAAAAACAATATTTACAATGTTTGTGTAGTGATGAAAATCGCTTTGATTGAAAATAAATTATGAAAAAAATGATTGGGCCTCTTATATGCCGGATTGTACTTGATTGCACTGCCTCCTCATTGCTTCTACACCAACACTCCCCCCTTTGTAGCGTCTGTCACCCCTGACATACCTCTGTTCTATAGGGTGGTCGATATAATACTGGATGACATTAGTGGCCAGCTGGTGTTCACTGATCCTTAACCCTCTTGCCAAATCTACTTGCAATTGATGGCACTGGGGATATCGGGCTGGGGGGTCATGTAAAATTCAGAATACATATCTTGCTCACATGCAAATAAGTGAAGTGGCTGCATTGGCTTTGGTGCGAACATCTCCGAGTGATACTTCCAGAACCCTATTCTAAACATGTCTTCAAAGGTCTATTTGTAACATGCGGGGAGGTATTTTATACATGCATGCTAAGCATAGGTGACTCTAATGCTTGGGGTAGTGCTCATGTCATACACTAAGTTGTACTTGCCATTGATGAAATCTGGTAGAGCGACTTGTGGTGCTTCTGTATTTCAAAATGTTTTGAGCACAATTTGCATCATGTCCGAAATTTTGAGCATCATTTGCACCTAGACATTTGGCATTGGCTTAAGGCGAGGGATCCAATGGTGGATTGTGACCATCATATAAGCAATGGAGGGTAGTCCCTGTGGTGGTGCAATGTACATATAAATAAGCCATTCTTTACACTGGGCATTATTCTGTACTTTAATATTGAACGCTTTCCATGACCTACACTGTGGAACTAGACCATAGCATGGATTGTAAATGAGATGTGGAAGTGCATGGTTCCATGTATGTAGCATTTTGGGGTAAGTCTCTAAGAGCTTTTGTCACCATGTCGGTTGATAGATTTTGCCTTTCTTTGCCTCTGGTGGTAGGTCCTTGGATTGAAACTAGGTCGTGAAGGTGGGGATCCACCTTGTGACTCTCTGTATTTTTGCATTATAATCTCCAAGAATGACATAGTAGGGTCGGTACTGAAGTTCTAATGATGTGATGATGGAGATGCCTGGGTGCCAAGTTTTTGAAATAACTGGATTGTAACACTGTTTCTTCTATGATTCACATTTCTTGATTTTGCACCACCATGTGATCTTCATGAGGACTCCCCATTTCTTCCACTTTTCTTAACCATGGGGGTCATGGCACTTCGAATGCATCCTTGATCTCTTCTGTTATTCGTCCACCCAAAATGGGTTGAGGATCATAGTCATCTTCAAATGTTTATTCTACCAAAATTGAGATGGTTTCTTCTTTTGTGAGGGCCTCTGGTGGGGATGGTGGCGTTTTTTATTAAAGGAATCATGTTTGTAATTCTTTGACTTGTTCTTTGACTTCCTATAGTGCTTCTAAGTCAGTAATTGTGGAAGAGGTTGATACTGTGGTTGGGGGGATAGCTGTAGTATCTGATGTTTGATGCTGCTTCAATTGATCCAATTCTTTTGATAATTTGTCATGGGCTTCTAGTAGGTTAGCATAGTCTTCAAGTATGATTTGATGTTCTCCGAGGGTACAACTTGAAATTTTGACAGTCTGATGGGTGCCCTGGGTGTATTCTCTATGGCTATAGCAAGATTTTCTTGATTTTTTGTCTGTAACCATCAATTTTCTTCCTCGGCTATGGTGAGGTGGCTTTGTAATAGTGCCATGTTGCACTGTAGTCTTGAGTTTCGTTCCATCTGTGTGCATAGGTGACCTTCAACTAGTTGCAAGGACTTTTTATCGGTGTTCTACAACTTTGCTTCCAATGTGCTATGTGCCTCCTATAATGTATGAAAATGTGTTTTGAGACTTTCATTTTCATCCTCCAATGCAGCAATGCTTTGTCATAATTCTTCTGAGTGTGCTTGTAATATGTTGCTATGTTCTTCTAGCTACATGCACTCTATTCTTAACTGCAACATACACTGAAACATAGTATCAAATGCATTATTTATAGATGAAGATGCAGTGTGTACAATGGTTGATGCAAGGGAATGGGAGTGGGGAATGGGAAGTGTTGATGTTGTGCCTAAGGGATAGGCCTGTGCAGGTGAAGTTGGTGGTGGAGGAATGGGGGATGTTGGAAGTGAGGGGGGTGGGGGAGGTGCTGTGGATGGCAAAATGTCCATGCTTTTGGCCGTGGAGGTGAGATTGGTGTCTACCATATACACCAAAATGGTAGTGGTGAGTGTGTGATTGTGGTGAATAGGTGTGAAGTGGGTGTTGAGAATGGAATTGGTAGAAATGGTCGCAACATGGGCTGGAACATTCTCGAGAAAGTAGTCTGGATGGGTTGAAGGATTGGTGGGACAAAGGTGGGAATGTAAGAGCTTGGAGGTGGGATTGCCATGGATGAAGCTTTAGAAATAGTGAAACCGAGAAATGTGGTTCTAATGTCTGGGTGGCCTATGATGGAGGTCCTAGAGGCCGGATGTCCTAAGGTAGGCTCCATGAGGGATTCAGTTGTAATGGTGGTGGTATGATATATAGGTTGTCAAAGGAGGAAAAAAAAGGTTGAACTGGAAGTGGGAAGACCAAAGATGAAGGTTTGCTTTGTGGGGTTAGTAGTCTAGATGATATTTACAACTTCTGTTCGAGGAGGTGATGGTGGGGTTGTTGGAGGTAGTGGTTCTGTTGAGTCTTCATGGATGACCGTGGTTTCATGGCCCCAAGTTCTAGTTGCTTGGGAAGTTGTCTCTATCCGTTTGGTTGCCGTAGTGGTTGCCTCGATAGTTGTGAGGGGAATCTGAATGTTCTTGCTTGACCTTGGTCATGTTTGGAATCTAGGAGGATCGTATTGGGCAAGAGGCCTCTATAATGCAGATTGGATTGCTTCCACTACACCATAGGTTTCTGCTACCAATAGGAGAGTTTCACTGTATTCAGAGTCTATTCTAGCCTCTTCTAAGAGTTGGGCCATGAGCACTTTGTTGTTTTGTTTAGAGAGTAACTATTGTCACACCCTTTCCATAATCTGGTATAATCTACAGAGTTCTGCAATGTAGGCTAGGGCGTCGATCATTTCTTCTTCTTCTCCTTCTTCCTCTACCTTCTGTTCACCCTCTGGTGATTCTAGTTGTTGGGATAGGGTCTCTATTCATTGTCATTCGAGTGTACATGGTGCCTTCTATTGATTTGTTCTGTCTTTGGGAGGATGTGCCAGGTTCTTCTGTATCCGAAAAGAATTCTACATCTGATAGTTGTGTGTTCTATAGAGAGGATTCAAAATCAAAGGTGCTCATACCTTCAATGTCTCCCGCGGTAGCAAATTCAAATTCCGGTGGGACAAGAGGACCAGATGGGGTAGCTCGTGATGTGCATTCAAATCCAAATCAGGGGATTCGAATCATATAGGGAGGCACTATGGCATCCCCTCGTGGTGAGACTTCTAGAGTTGTAAGAACTTCTTGTGTCTAAATACATGGAATTAAGCCCCTCATTTGTTTGGATTGATGTGTGGAAGTTTTGCATCCATTAAATAGATGTGGTTGACTAGGTCAATGTGCTTCTTCTACCAATCTACCTATCTCTTCATTGATCTTGGTAGCATATTTTTCGTTATATGTGTATGGCTTCTGCTTAGAGGGTTTAGCATATGAGGTCATGGGAATCATATGTGAGCATATGTCAGGGTCTACACCTTTCAAGTCCTTGTAACTCCATGCAAAAGCATCTCTATATTCTCCTAGAAAGGCTACACACTCTTGCTCCTCATCCTCTGTTAAATCATGTCCTATGTATGTGCATCGTTATTCACCTTCCTCTATGGTCACAATGATTTTCTTAGTTTTCTCTTTGCTATCATAGGCCTCTCCTGCCAATGCTTCATGTTTAGGCATCCTTATCATGACTCTCCTATCTTAAACTTCATACTTCTTGAAATTGCTAGGGACCTCAAACAAAGATTCTTCCTCCTCTAGTGTGACTTCTCTCTTCTTTCTTTTTTTATCTTCACTCTTGGCAGTTATATGTGTGGTTAATCTCACATCATTCGTAAAGTGTTCATGTCTTTGAGGGTGAGCTTCTACCTCATACAAGAATTCTCCTTCCGATGCACAAAAGGGACCCATATGGATGGATTCTAAATCTGAATCACTTATTTGATTGATCTCATCCATACTAGCTTCGCACTCTTCGAGGCCTGAATCACACATAATTGGTTCTATGGCAAAAATTGAAATTTCATAGCCATCTTCATCACAATGTGGTGTCCATTGTTCTTCATTGATGGCTACATACATTGTTGCTAGGATTTCTACCCAACCATGACGTTCAAATTCTTCATCTAAGAAAACTATAGGTGCATACACGGGGTCTCGTATTGATCTATGAGTTTCCTTTGCACCTACCTCTCTAGCCTTTTCTCTTTTCTCTTCTTCTTTTGCTCCTTTACACATCCACAAGTGAGTGTCTTCATGCATCCACGAGGATCCTGATCCTATGGAATGCACCGACTCCGTGTCGTCCATGGTTCTATGGATGAGATTCCACTATATAGGGGGCACATCTCTATGAGAGTAATCCTCGAGATTGACTTTGGTCGTGACACCTAAGTGTTGCAAATACAAGGAATTGGTTTCCCAATCTTGTACTACTTACAATTGTCTCATGAATGGTCTTCCCAAAATCATCTCATAGGCTTGGTTCTTGCTTAAGTCACATATGGAAAAGGTATTCTCAAACTCTACACCACAAGTAGTGAGAGTTATCCCTTCTAACAATCCTAAGGGTCTTTCTATGTGACCATCAACCATCTGTAATTTCATTCTCATTGGCCTGAGTGGTGGTTTCCCCCAATGCTTCCATCGGGAAGTGGTAGAAATTGCAACTCCTGCACCTGAGTCCAAAATCACCTTGGTGGTGTAGCCTTGATGAGTGATTGGAAGATAGGTGTTTCTTTCTTCACCTTCACTCATGTCTCGTATCTTCTCCAAAGGTATTTCTCGCACTGTTCTATGAGATCCTACCTGGGAATGAGGTTTCGCTACTTCTGGCACTTGGTTGGCTATGTGTTTAAACAATTCTAGTTTAACCTTGAGTATCTCTTCTAAAGAGAGATTGCACTGCACTTTAGTGTTCTTCACTACTTCCGTATTCCTAGGTATGACTGAATCTTCATTTCTTACCATGACTATGGGTGCCCTCATACAAGTGGACTTTGCTTCCCATGGACCTATGAAATGAAGTAGTTCTTGT
This sequence comes from Ceratopteris richardii, assembly GCA_020310875.1. NCBI lineage: Eukaryota > Viridiplantae > Streptophyta > Polypodiopsida > Polypodiales > Pteridaceae > Ceratopteris > Ceratopteris richardii. The sequence goes on along the minus strand of CM035435.1, from coordinate 32,959,870 downwards.
AAAGAATTAGACTCAAAGTCTAATCGTTCACTAGACTAGGCCTCCTCTCTGGCTGGTTGGTACCACGTACATTGTTCCTTCTTTATCTATGTATGAACCATTTTTGAATTTGACTATTGGATGTTCTAGTCCAATGGGTTGATCTGGGTTCTTTATTTGGATAATGGATCTTCTCAGACCGTTCTCATAGATGCGAGCACCTAATCAGTTGGTCTTGATATATTCCATTTGAGTCTTGTAAGGGCTCTCTGGTTTTTCTAGGTATGCCACTCTTGAGCTACCTATGGGTCCATGCTATAATACATCTCAGAGTCATTTGTTCCTAAACTAAGAATATAGGGATAATCGCGAAGCTACTCGGCTCAAGACCTAGCGGTGTGGTTGATGCTAGCCTTGGATGATCTGACACTTCAACGGTCTCTTCCTAGGTGTCTTCCTGATCTCAGATTCATTTGCCCTACTGATTAGCCCAATGACCCTTGTACAACCATGTTGCTGATTTCTTGATATCACTTACTTGTTCCTTTTAACTTCTTTATGATGTATTTTATTGTCTTTGAATATGCACCCTAAGGAGTAATTAATTCTTCTGTACTTGATGTTTTTCGTCCAACCAAATTAACTTCTTTGCCCTTAAGTTGTCCCTTGATTGCAATTTAACCTATTCTTGAACTTGAGAACTTGAGAGTTCTTATTGTGCCTCTAGTCAATCAAGACCACTAATCGCACTTAGCCTAAGCTAAGAATTGACTCAGGGAGTTGAGAGATCTTCCAACCTCAGGTCATTTCTCCTTGCTACACTTGTATGCTCAGGATGCACGTTCCCAAGCCTGCACACACTAGCACTTTGCTTTGATCTCTCCAAGAGCTCTCACTGAACCTGTTGAAGCTCCAATCTTAGCTCAAGCTTTTAACTTCAATTGACAGACAAAAGTTTCATGTGACCTTACCCCTATATTCATATATATACATCATTTATAGAGCATTGCCTCAAGAGAGATCATTATGTGGGTTCAAGGCTCCCACGCATATGTGCGCGTCTCTCCTCTCTTTTCTCCCCCTCCATCTCCTCCTTGCTCTCTTGTTCTGCACACCAAAGACCTTCATTGGTATCAGAGCATGTTGAAGGCTAGTGTGCAAGTAGCTTCAATGGAAGCTTAGGTCACAAGAGGTGAAAGTGCAGATCGACACCTTTCACCAACTGTTCACTATTTTGGCCATAACTCGAGTTAGAAAGGTCCGATTGATGCGTTTTAAAGTTCTATGCATAGCTGAGACAAAGAGTTATGATTTTGCAGAAGTGTGCATAACCTACTTTGGAGTTTTAGACCACTGAAAATTCAAAAAATGCAAACTTATGTAGAAGACAAATCTACAATCATTTGGATAGTAGATCAATTTTTGGGCCATAAATTGAGTTTTACAAGTTGGATTCAAGCGATTGGACTTGTTGTGTGTTGGTTGAAAACATAAATACAACTTGGTAGAAGAACTTAGTTCCAACTTTGGAGTGCCTTGTCACTAAAATTGTAAAATACAAAGCAGTAGTGTTGCAGGTGAAGGTGAAATTCATAGTAGATGCTTATTTTGTGAATATCTTTAGCTAAACACCTTCGATTGAGGAGTTCTTTATATCCTTATGTATCCGAGAAAGACTTCTTGAAGTTTGCTGAAGAGAAAAAGTTCAAATTTAGAGGCTATTACCTTTGAAACAACAAAACACAGAGCAACATATTTTCACTGCAAGAACCCTAATTGCTTCTGGAGGCTCATTTTGCTTTGGAACTTCTTCAAGAGAGAATTTTTGGTGTGAAAGCTCTTACTTTTAAAGCTTGATGGCATTGTACATGTATGATCATTGTGGTAGCTCCTCCATATGAGAGTAGAGCATGATTGTCACATGTTTGGTATGTGAGATGACATTGTGGTATAACTCCTTTTTTGAGGTTTATGTCATCATGATTTCGATCATGGATGTATAGTGGCATTGTGGTTTATATATTGCTTATGCCACTTCATTATGGATTTACTTACCAATTGCACATAATTTTGTGAGAGTTGATTTTGGATTTTGGTTAGTACTTGTATCTTTGTTTTCTTTCGAGGTACATGGTCTAGATTGGAGCCTCAGTTGCACATCTGTTTGTCACCTTGATTGGCTAGTCTATTAGGATATGGTCATTGATTTGATATCTCATTTGCTAGTGTGATTCTTGGCATATGTGGATGGTGATCCCCACATGGCTTATTTGGTTTCAGAGTCCATTTTTCAGGGGAGATGCTGCCGAAATTTTGTTAGACCTTATGCTAGATAGATGCTCTAGTAATTCCTTTATGCTTGTGAGATAGCTTTGGATCATTACTTATCTCCATTGACTTGGACTTAGTCACAGGTTATTCATGACAAATTGGACCATCTTGTAGCATTCATTCTTGAGTGGGAGATACATCACCAATATATTGGCGTATATTGCCATTAGTTTTTTGGCATATGTAGTTGCCATTATCTTTGGTTGGATTAGTGATAGGTGTTGATATATTTAGGTAGTGATGTGTGTGAACACACTAGGACCGCTGGGGCACTTTTTTCCTTCTTTAGGAGGTTTTTTCCCCCAGCTTGTATATACGCCTATTGCCCTAATGGGCTACTTATCTTTGTACATTCTCTAGTAATACATTCAGTATTGTGTGTTTGTGCTCCAAGCTTCTTCTTCTTCCTTGTGTTGTTCGCGTGCTTCCGCAGACATCTATCTCCAACAATTGGTATCAGAGCACGTCGTTGCTTCATCTAGGGCGCCGTCGACACTCCTCCATTTGCAGTCTCAGAATCGTATGAATTTTGGTGAGCATACTCAGGGTGTTTGTCGAAATCGCGATCTGAGCTCGTTTCGGCCTCCGAACGCACTATCGTAGTGCTTGTGCAGGCTATTTCGTCTTTTTGTGCCAAAGGTATATGTTAAACGTGCAACTAACAGTCAGAGATGCGTTTAAACATCTACTTGGGTTCTTGGGAATGGAAGGGGTCTGTTAGACAGAGGCCCTGTTCTTGATTTTCCCAAATTAACCACTTCACACACAGTAATATACTAATACTCAAGAATTGCTCCGAATACAAAACACTGTAACAACCGAGGTCCTAACAATGACTCAATCTTTACCGACTGGGTGCATACCATCAACCAGAACCGAAAGACACTGAAAGATTCAAAATTCTCAACACACAGTACTGAATGTAGATTCCTACACCGATTAAGACTGACTCAGTGATCAGCGTACCATATCAGAACTAATGTAACACAACTCGTAGTCATAATCTTTACGGGACAAAGATTCCATACTTAGCTTAAGACGAACCTGACTGTAACTTAAGCCTTACCGTACAATAGCGGATCTTCAACACAGACGAAAACCACAATATGACTCAGAGTTCCTAAACACACTACAGTTACTACACAGACTTCACCGACTAGACAAAGATTCACCAACCGAACAGGTATTGATAACCACGCAAGACCGAGACGAGATCAGAATACTCAACATTACCTAAACACACAATACTGAAACTATCATTACTGGAGCACGGGATAATAACAACTTACAGAACATCACAACAGAAAGGCACAATAGTACTCAGAGTTAACAGAACAGTCACAACGGCACGTCACAGACAATCACCCAGACGAACAGTCTGGTGATTCCACTGACCGTCACCACGCGCCTCTTTTTCATTCATTTATATAAGATACAAACATCTTGTAACAACCTTTCGTACCTACGGACTATCAAAAGATTCAGTTTTTACAACTGCCAATCCGGCGGCCGACTAACACTGGCACGCACAGTGGACTCGAACCCGTAGGTTTTACAAAGTTATGGTTCATCTATAATGCCTTCTAAATACATCGATCGGGCTAATCTAAAAGTTCGGGCGATTTTCTTCTTTAAGGCTTCTAACATTTGTTTCAAACTATCTGGTTCTACTAATTGGGCATCTGTTCGTACAGAACTTAAGGAAATGGCTTCGATCATCAACACTTCTGCCTACGTCTGCAGAAAAGCTTCTTGTAGATAAAAATCATTTGATAATGTCGCATCCCTGGATGCTTTCATTTCTGCAACTTGCTTATCCATTCTGGCTAATCTATCTTTCAGATTATCTAGCTAGTTCTCCCTTCTTTCGATCTCTTGATTTTGGAACTGGATTGTCCTGGAGTAGGCGTCCCTTTCTCTTCGAAGATCTGTTATCACTTTTTGTAGTTGAGCTTCCACGGTCAATGTACGTTTGAGGATACTGTTTACTTCATATAAATCTGTCTTGCATCTCTGGAGTTCTTCAGTAGTTTTCATAGCCAGATCATGCTGCTCTTGGCCTCGTTGTACCACTTCATCTAGCATCTATCTTGTTTCTTCTAACAGATTCCCTAAAGCTACTCGTGCATCTTCTTTGTCTTGGACTATCTGCTTCAAGTTGACTAACTCTGCATCTGCAACACTTAGTAATTCATTCTTTTCTTGGACTACTTCCAGGGCCGCATCTCTTTGATTGATAATTATTTCCTATTCTACCAGTCTGGCCTGCAACTCTTGAATTTGTCCGTTTAACACGTGATTTTCTGCCTTGACTGCCTGTAATTCTTCCTGGAGAGGAGTGATGTCTGCCTCCAGCAAATCCACTTTGTGTTGAAAGTCATCCCGGATAGTATCTGTCACTTGTTTCATTTATGCAGGTAGTTGTTGTGATAAGTGGATCAGCATTTGACCCATGGATGCTAACTCAGAAAGTAATGGGATTGAAGGAATCGGAGCTTGAGAACAGGGCTGAGATGAAGAAGCGGTGAGTAGTTGCTGGGAGTTCAGTGGAGAGTAATTTGGTGAAGAAGACGAGGAAGCAGTGGGTTCAATGGGTGGGCTAGGAACAATGGGTTCTGCTAGAGGTTCGGGTGGATGAATAGGAAGACTAGTAGTTTCGTTGATTACCTTTTCGGTGGGTTGTGTAGTGTCATCAGGACCGGCAACTGTCGACTCGACTGCTCTAAGAAATTCTTCGAAAACTTCCTTAATGATAGTTTGCTCCTCTACTGATTTGTCTTGTTCATTTTGTTGTTGAGATTTGTTTTTAGAAGAATTGGCTGCCGAATCAGCAGTGCTATCCTGTTCTTGTTGCTGCTCTGAAGAGGACTTCGCTGATGACTCGTGATGCATGGAGGTTGCGGTGTCGTGAAAGGTGTCTTCTTCGTTCGCTTCTTCTTCCTTGTCCTCTGCCTTATCATTTGCGGTTGACCCCTGTACTTCACTATCGGATGAACTGATTCTAATCCTTTTCCGATGGAGAAGGTGGAAAATCTCTTCGTCTTCTTCGTCATCGTCTTCTAATATTTGTGCAGATTCCTCATGGCGTAGAATGGGCCTGCAGGGTGGTGGCTATGCTGCTAGAATAGTCAGAAATAGAAAGGATATGATGTGCGGTAGTCTGGACCTTGGCATATTACCCTTATTAACCTGTTTGATAATTGATACGCATTCTTTCTGAATGCGGCGAAAGAAGTAGGATGCGAAATTTACAGGCTCTCTCGTAGCCAAATCTATTGCTGAATAGAAAGGCCGAGAGATGCCATAGGTTCGTTTCTACACATTAAGAATAGCTACTAAGAACTGTAGCGCGGATCTCTCAGGTTCAGGGCGACAGAGGATTGCGTATTCATTTGAGGAGTATCTAGGGAATCGCTAGATCATGGTTCTTGGGAATGGAAGGGGTCTGTTAGACAGAGGCCCTGTTCTTGAGTTTCCCAAATTAACCACTTCACACACAGTAATATACTAATACTCAAGAACTGCTCCGAATACAAAAAATTGTAACAACCGAGGTCCTAATAGTGACTCAATCTTTACCGACTGGGTGCAGACCATCAACCAGAACCGAAAGACACCGAAAGATTCAAAATTCTCAACACACAGTACTGAATGTAGATTCCTACACCGATTAAGACTGACTCAGTGATCAGCGTACCATATCAGAACTAATGTAACACAACTCACAGTCATAATCTTTACGGGACAAAGATTCCGTACTTAGCTTAAGATGAACCTGACTGTAACTTAAGCCTTACCGTACAATAGCGGATCTTCAACACAGACGAAAACCACAATACGACTCAAAGTTCCTAAACACACTATAGTTACTACACAGACTTCACCGACTAGACAAAGATTCACCAACCAAACAGGTATTGATAACCACGCAAGACCGAGACGAGATCAGAATACTCAACATTACCTAAACACACAATACTAAAACTGTCATTACTGGAGCACGAGATAATAACAACTTACAGAACATCACAACAGAAAGGCACAATAGTACTCGGAGTTAACAGAACAGTCACAACGGCACGTCACAGACAATCACCGAGATGGACAGTCTGGTGATTCCACTGACCGTCACCGCGTGCCTCTTTTTCATTCATTTATATAAGATACAAACATCTTGTAACAACCTTTCGTACGTGCGAACTATCAAAAGATTCAGTTTTTACAACTGCCAATCCTACGGTCGACTAACATATATACCTGTTTCTGTTTGCCAGTATAAGCGTCTTGAAGTCTGCTACAAGTTTAGCAGAACTCGTCTGGGCAGTTCCATTCAACTTTTTGAGATACAATCAATTTTCTACATCAAGGTATTTTAGTCACCGGTCATGGCTGAAAGCAGTGATGTATTCCGTATGTCGGTTGTTGAGGATAAGTTGGATGGTACCAACTACCCATTATGGGCTTATATGATGCGACATGTATTGGTTGCAAAAGGATTGTGGAACATTGTGCAGGGTGTTGAAAGACGTCCTGTTACACCTGTAACAACAGGTACTGCAAATACAGGTGCTGGAGCTGATGAAGATGGTGTCAAAGATGATATTGTGCAGATTCCTATTCGTGCTGCTGTTTCTGTTACACCTACTACAGAGCAGATTCGTTGGGATGGCAGAGATGCTCAAGCACATGCATTGACAGCTTTGTCTGTCAAACGTGCCATTATTCCTCATATTCACTCTTGCAGAACAGCTAAGGATGCTTGGGATACACTTACCACATTGTACCAAGCTAGGAATGAGGCTCGTGTTGCTTACCTCCGAAAACAGTTGGAGAGTGAGCACATGAATGAAGGTAATTCTATGGACAGTTTCCTAACAATGATCAAAGACTTGAAGGAACAGTTGATTTCTGCTGATGAGGTTATATCAGATAGCTCACTTGTGCAGACCGTTCTGAATGGTCTTCTTGATTCATATCAGAGTTTTGCTTCTATTGTTCGGTTGATGATGAAAGGCAATCCAAATGCCTTGTCATTTGAGGAGTTAGTCTTTGTTCTGTTGCAGGAAGATCAATCCAGGCAGAACAGGTCCATTATGCGTGTCGCAGATCAAGCTTTCTTGGCTAGTCAGAAGGGCAAAGGAAAATGGAGCTCTTCTACTAATAAGCAGAAATCTACAAATGTTGCACATTCGAAGAACCAGGATAAAGATGAGAAGAAATCAGAAAAGCAAAAATTGTTTTGCAAGTACTGTAAAGGGAATGATCATATCATAAAGAACTGTCCAAAACTGGCTGCAAAAGAGGCAAAGAAAAAGGAGGCTGGAATGGTTGTTGCAGAAGCCTCTACACCAAAAATAGAGTCTGCTAATCTTGTGCAGGAAGAAGAATGGCCGTTTACTACTGTTTGCAGTTTTGACCCATCTTCTCATGAGCAGTGCATGTCTGCACTGGACTCAGATGTTTGGGATTTTGATAGTGGGGCGACCAAACATATTACCTCGCAGCGCAGTTTCTTCTCTTCACTCGAGCCTGCCCCTACGGGGAATACTGTCACATGCGCCAACAACTCCTCTTATCCTCTTATGGGAGTTGGTAAGATCATTCTGACTAGTGCTGATGGTAGTTCTTTCACCTTCTCAAATGCTTTGTTTGTGCCAGGGATCAAAAAGAATCTGTTATCAGTTTCTGCATTAGCCAAGATTGGCTTCGTTGTGAAATTTGTTGATGACAGATGTGCAGTTCATGATCTGTCAAATGGCGATGTTATTATTGCTTCTAGCATTTTATGTCCTGGGCTGTATAAGCTCATAGACTATGAAAGATCTGTGAATGATTCGGCATGTGCAGTTCATGATTCTCAGGCTATGTCAGATACAAAGCGTTGGCATGCACACTTTGGTCATCCAAATTTCGCTAGTTTGCTACGTATGCCTGCAGAAATATGAAATGGTGTCCTCGTTGCCCAAACTTGAGGCACCTGAAAAACATGTTTGTGAAGGTTGTATTTTGGGCAAAATGCAGCATTCCTCCTTTCCAAAAGATGGTTCACTTCGGGCTACACAGAAATTGCAGCTTGTATATAGTGATGTCTGTGGTCCTATGCAGACATCCTCTTTTGGAAATTACCTTTACTTTGTGACTTTCATTGATGATTTTTCTAGGCATGCATGGGTATATCCACTCAAAGTAAAGTCCGAAGTGTTCATATGCTTTAAACAGCTTTTGGTTTTGGCTAAAAATCTGTCAGCATGTAAAATGGGCACCCTCCGTTCTGATTGAGGGGGGGAATATATGTCTTCTGATTTTAATGCATTTCTGGCTGAACGTGGGATAAAACACCAGTGTATAGTGCCGTATACACCTCAACAGAATGGTGTTGCTGAACAAAAGAATAGGTCACTCATGGAGATGGCGAGGTGCATGGTCAAGAGTCAGGCTTTACCACATAGTTTCTGGCTTGAGGCTGTCATGTGTGCAGCATATGTACTGAACAAGTATCCCACTAAAGCATTGCAGTCTATCACTCCATATGAGGCTTGGCATGACCGCAAGCCATCTGTTGCTCATCTGCATGTTTTTGGTTGTTTGGCATATGCACTAGTGCCTAAACAACATCACAGAAAATTGGATGATAAGGGAGTAAAATGTATTTTTGTTGGGTACAGTTCTGAAAGTAAAGGCTATCGTCTGTATCATCCATAGACTAAACGCATTCTGGTTAGCCGTGATGTTGTCTTTGTGGAAGATGCTATTCAGCCATTGCTTTCATGTACTAAGGAGACATCTGTTAGCTCCAAAGACATGTATGATACTTTGATGCCTCTTTTTACAGGTGGACAGTCTAGTGTTGGTCCTAATGAGGCAACTTCTCAACCTTTGCAGGTTTCATATGATGATGCAGATCATTCCATTTTTGATGCAGATCTACATGATGCACTTATTGATGAGAGAGCTTATATTGAGCAGGCAAAAACTATGCCAAAATGGCTGGTGCAGACTTTGCGTGATAGCAAATTAGATGCACCTTTGTCATATTGTACTCGTTCAGGCTCTCATAGTGCCTCCTTTGCATCAGATTTCTATGCTATGGATGCGTCTAGTCTCTGTGATGAGAATGAGCCTGTTTCTTTTGATGAAGCACAGAATTCAAAAAACTGGATGGCTACTATGCAATCTGAATATGATGCTATAATGAAGAATGGTACATGGTCTTTATGTGACTTGCCTCCTGGCAAGAAGGCCATTGGCACTAAGTGGGTATACAAGCTGAAGCGTAAACCTGATGGTACAGTTGACAGGTATAAGGCTAGGCTTGTTGCAAAGGGTTATGCGCAGGAAAGAGGCATTGATTTTGATGAGACCTTTGCACCTACATGCCGTATGACTACTGTTTGGAGCATTTGTGCACTTGCAGCCCATCATGGTTGGAATGTACATCAGTTGGACATTAAAACAACATTTTTGAATGGTGACTTGCATGAAGAAGTATATGTTTTTCAGCCCCATGGCTTTGTGCAAAAAGGGCATGAAAACCAGGTGTGCAGGTTAAAGAAGGCATTATATGGTTTAAAGCAAGCACCACGTGCTTGGTATGAGAAGATACATGCCTATCTGATTGCACATGGTTTTGATAACAGTCCAATTGAAAGCACCTTATATGTTAAGCGTGCTAATGATGTGCTTCTGATCATTGTTGACTATGTTGATGACATGCTGCTCATTGGTCCTATTGAGAAGCATATTGCTGATTTCAAGGCTGATTTGCATGCCTCATTTGAGATGTCTGATTTGGGGCATTTGCATCACTATTTGGGCATTCAGTTTATGCAATTTGATGGTGGAATGGCTTTGTGTCAAACGAAATATATTGACACATTATTGCAGTGTTTTGGCCTTGAAGACTGTAAGCCTATTGCCACTCCTATGGAGACTGGTTTAGGATTGAGTCTTCATGATGCTGGAGATGCATTTGATGTTGTTCTCTATCAGCAGGTTGTTGGATGCTTGATTTACTTATGCATTACTCGGCCAGATATTCAGTTTTCTGTCTCACAGATGAGCAGGTTTATGCATTGCCCAGGAGTCACGCATTGGAAGGCGGTTAAGCGCATCTTTCGCTACTTGAGTGGTACTCGGCTACTTGGGTTGTTTTATCCCAAGGGGGGATCACTACCGCCAGATTTCCATGCTTTTTCTGACTCAGATTGGGCTGGTTGCTATGACACTCGTGTGTCCACCAGTGGTTTTTGCTTCATGCTTGGTAGCTCATGTATATCTTAGTTGAGCAAGAAGCAGCCTACTGTGGCCACTTCCAGTTGTGAGGTTGAGTATAGGGAAGCTTTCAGAGCGACTATTGAGTGTGTGTGGCTCAGACGCCTTATGGCTGATTTGGGTGTTGGCCGTTCTTCTGCCACCACCATCTTCACTGACAGTCAGAGCGCATTGGCAGTTGCGAGGAACCCTGTGTTCCATGCTTGCACTAAGCACATTGAGGTGCATTATCACTATGTAAGGGAGAGGTTCTCTGCTGGGGAGATCAGCTTGGCATATGTGCCCACGCAGGAGAACATAGCAGACCTTTTCACGAAGGCTCAGCCTAGGGAGAAGTTTGAAGCTTTCCGCAAAGCTTTGGGCTTACTTCCTTTTGTGGAGTGATTTCCACATAGCTTGGCACTTCCTTATACATGAGTGCCAGCTCCTCGTTCACCGCATCACTCCTAGGGGGGATTTGTTGATATATTTAGGTAGTGATGTGTGTGAACACACTAGGGCCGTTGGGGCACTTTTTTCCCTCTTTAGGAGGTTTTTTTTCCCCTGGTTTGTATATACGCCTATTGCCCTAATGGGCTACTTATCTTTGTACATTCTCTAGTAATACATTCAGTATTGTGTGTTACCTGATCCGATCCTGGATGTACTTGCTTGCATATGATCTTCATCTCCATTTACTTGCATATGTGATTTACCTTTTTCATTTCTTCTTATCTCTTCTTCAAGTGTTTCAACACTATGCTCCTTATCTGTATACCAGCTCTTTCCTTCATCAAATGTCACATCTCTGGAAACAGTAAATTATTTGGTTAGAGGACTCCATAACCTGTAACCCATCTGCTTTTCATCATATCCGATGAACACATATTTTTCAGCTTTTGGTTCAAGCTTATGTCTCAACTGTGATAGTACATAAGCATAAGCAACCAATCCAAACACTTTGCAATGGTCAAGTGTTGGTTTCTTGCCCCACCAAGCTTCATAAGGGGTCATCCCATTTAAAGTTGTACATGGTAATCTATTTACCAGGTATGTAGCTGTATTTACAGCCTCAGCCCAAAGATAGTTTGGACAGTTCTTCTCCTTTAACATTGCTCGTGCAAACTCAACTAGAGTTCGATTTCTTCTTTCAGCTACTCTATTTTGTTGCGGTGTATACCTGCAAGTTATTTCTCTTTTTATACTTGCATTCCACAGATAATCATTGAACTCTCGAGAAAAATATTCTCCTCCTCCATCAGACCTTAGTCTTTTGAGTTTCTGTCCTGTAAGTCTTTCAACATATGCATGAAAATGTCTGAAAGCTCCAAACACTTCTGATTTCTCTTTCAAAACATAAAGAGTTATCCATCTTGTTGCATCATCAATAAACAGAACATAATACCTCGATCCGCTGATAGATCCTTCTTTTGTTGGCCCCCATACGTCTGTATGTATGAGTTCTAGCACACCATCATGTTTGTAACCATTTTCCTGAAATGGTAACCTGTGGGCTTTTCCCATCTGACAGGCTTCACATTTGTGAATCATATGTTGGTTCTTCATGTTTGGTAATCCTCTCACAGATTGTTTCTCCACCATAGCTTTGATTCCCTTTTCATTAAAATGTCCTAACCTCTTATGCCAGAGGTCTAGTTTTGTAAATACCTCATCACCATGTGTGATCAAGGCTTGACCAACATTCCCTTGTAATTTCAGAGTAAAAAGTCTACCTTCCTTTTTACCATGGACAATCTGTTTGTATCCATTCTCTGGATCTTCAACAAATACTCCTTTATTTGTAAACCGAACTTGAAAACCTTTTTCTACTATCTGACCCACACTGATCAGATTCTTTGGGATTGTTGGAACATACAAAACATTTGTTAGTAGGTCAGCTCCATTCTTACACTTTACCTTTCCAATTGACCTTACATTATGTTTTGTGTTATCACCTGTTTGTACCGTATGATTTGACATACCTCCTTCAAGTTCTGATAATAATTCTATATTTCCTGACAAATGATTTGAACAACCAGAGTCAATATAGAATACCTTGAGGTCTTCATTCTCTGACACACTTATCGAGTTCATCATCAACGTCGTATGACCATCATTCTGCGTATCATTTGCATAGTTGTAGTAGGTAGTGTTGTGAGACTGATTCTGTTCCCAACTTCTTGCTCCACCTCTACCATATCCGCCTCTTTGGCTTTGTCTTCCTCTTTGATATCTTCTGCTTCTTCCTCTACTGTTATTGTTCTGATTCTGGTTTGATCCTTGTGAATTATGCCAGCAATCATGAGCCAAATGATTGCTTAATCCACAGATCCAACAAGCTTTCTTGTCACCTCTTCCTTTTGTATTACTTCTACTTTTATTTCTGACATTACCTCGTCCTCTTGCATAATTTGCTTGAGCAGTCACTTCTTCTTCATCTTTTTCTTTTCCTTTATCACCTTTCTTCTTGTTCTTTGCATACATAGCCGAACTATGTCCTTTTTCTCCATCTGTCTTCAAATCTTGCTCAAACGTTAGCATTAGTCCAAGCAACTGATTTAAATCTGGTACAAAATGATTTAAAGACAGTTCAGTTGAGAGTACGAAAGGTTTCCACCTTTCATCTCCTCTCAAACCTATAAGCACTTGCGCTATTAACCTGTGGTCTTCGATATCTTCATTAATTGATCCAACACTATTTGCCAAGTCCTTCATCTTAGTGACATAATCACTAATACTTTGACTTTGCTTTTTCTTGAACGTTGTGAACTCCGACCATAAGCTAGCCTTTCTAGCTTTTGTAGTATTTTGGAAGTGATCTTCCAACACTCTCCATATATCTTCTGCTTTCTCTAGACCTCTAATGTGCGGTAATAGATGATCTGTAATGGTATTATAAACATAAGCTCTTGCCGTTGCATCTTTCTTCTGCCATAGCTTCAATGCTTCTAATTCTTCTTTCTTCGGTTGACTATCATCTTCGAAAATCGGCTTCTTTTCTTCTCCTGTCACATATTTCATTAAGTTTTTACTCATAAGTAAAGCTTCCATTCGCATTACCCATGCGGGATAATTATCTCTATCCAATTTATCAATTGAGATATGATTTGCCATGATCTTCTTGTTTCTGTTACTTCCGGTGAGTGTAATGTTAAAAGGTTTTACCTTTTACAAATCTTTACCCTTGAGAATGACTTTGGAACGTTTCTTGACACCGTTTGTTGTTGATCACCTCAACTTACACCTTCCTTTATGAGAATTCTTCAAATTCTCTTTCCGTTTCTTCTTATGAGAAACCTTTTCTGCTCTTCATAACTTTTTCTGTTCTGGTACCACTTGGGGATCTTACCACTCTGATATTACTCGTAGATCTTGTTGCTCTGATACCACTTCTTGGATCTCACTGCTCTGATACCACTTCTTGGATCTCACTGCTCCCATTGTTGGTGCAACGCTTATTGCGGAATTCGCTTACACCACAGAAACTAAGCTAGAGTGATGTTAGAACACCTCTATAATCATCAGTAGCTTAGAAAATTTTCTGAAACTGAAAACTTATAACTGTATATAGTGAACACCGAAAATTCACTTTACAAAAAGCTTCACGTTTCCTTCAAGCTTCAATTCTAAACTGATTTACTTCAGTCTTTACACTACTGTATTTGCTTACAGTTAAACAATCTTTGTGTCACTTAACTTTGTTAAAACTGTGTTTTGAACTCACCAAAATTTCACTGGAATTTCACCGGAATGTCACCGTAATTGTATCGAAATACTATCGGAATCAACTGTTACCGGAATTTCACCGAAATTGTATCGAAATACTATCGGAATCAATTGCAATTTTGTTTGTAGTTACTTCAAATGTGTATACATGAAGTAAGGAAGTGATACCTGAACTTCCTTCACTGAATGAACTCTATGTGAAGTTTAAAGAAAAACTTCACCAGTTTTGGATGCCTTTTTCCGGTCAGACTTTGTACTGTGTGTACATGTTCATTTCACCGAAATCTTTGATCAACTTATAGTTGAGACTACTGGCTTCAAGATGAGCTATCTCTCATGAAAAACTTTACACGAAACTTCTACGTTGTATATTACAAACATGAATTTGTCCCTTCACTAAGGCTTAATTTTTTGATTGGCTTTGTTTCTGCTTCTCTTTGTCTTTGTGTCGTTATACATAATTAGTGAGTGAATCTCCAACAATCGTACCGTATGGTGCACTGGTATCGTATCGTGCAAAGAGTGGTATTGTATCACGAGGAATCTGGTATCGTATGGTTTACTGATTTAGTATCGTATGATCACAGGCAAAAGTATGGTATCGTCTTCATCAATTAGTATCGTATCGGCTGCATCTGTGGTATCGTATTGCCAGAGTGGTATCACCAGAGTGGTATCGCCCATAACATTTCAAGCCATTTGAGGGAAAAATTAGAGGTAATTGAGTAGCCAATTGTGGGATAGTGGGGAAGCAAGATAGCCCCAGGAGGGTGAATGAACTTGAGATCAAGACAGGTGCTAAGTAGTCGGAGGAGTGTTATTTCATCGGTAGGAAGTGTAACTCAAGCAAGTCATCACTCTATCTATACTGACACCTCTAGTGACTCAGAGGAAGAGATACCAATGGCTTTAGAAAACATGTAAGGTTCTGTCCCCAAGAGGAATTTCATGTCCACAGTAGAGGGGGAATACCGCACCTCTCTGCAATATGTGTCCACTAATTCCCAGGAGATACCCATCTACTTGGATGGCTTAAATAGGTCAGTAGCCAGGATAGTGAATTCCACTGATTCAGCAATAGTGCCCAGACCTGCAGTCAAGTATGAAGGAGGAGTGTACATGGACAAGTTGGGTCATATCTATGTGGTAACAGAACACCCAGATTGAATCAACGAGAGAGGAGGATTGGAAGGACAAGGAAACATGGGAAGACTAGATCCTGAAGAGATAGTAACTACACCCAAAGGCAAATCAGTAGTGACTCGAGTCTTGAGAGGAGATTTGATACCTCAAGGACTCACCCACATGAGGACGGGAGGAAAGCCCAATGACTTTCTATGAGTTAAAAGATCCTGAAGAGGAGTCTAGAGGCACTAGACAAGAACCAAAGAAGGTATTGGCCGGTTGATGCCATTGATAAGGCTCAATTGAAGTATATGGGGTTGCCTGTATTCCCTTCGTGAGAGCAGGCAACTACATGTCGTAATCCCTTTAGGACACAACAAGAGTTAGAAAATACAATGTCGGGACAAATAAGCCATCGGATCAGTCCCAACCAAACCCATGTGCAATTCACAATATCAGGGCTTCAATCACACAATCAAACTCATCCTAGACTAGGCAATGAACATAGGCCACCAGTGAGACCAAGACCACCACTAGGAGTGCAACCTGGAATGCCTCCAATTAGACTAGTAATTCCTGTAATGCCTAGACCACCAGAACCCATAAGAAGGTTAAGACCAATTCAAGTGGCTAAGTGTATGATAAATCATTATGATGGGATGGGAGAACCTTATGATCACATAGCTGAATTTAAACAAGTTCTTAGGGTTGATCAAGTGGATGATTTCTTTGTGCAGTATGAGTCCTTTGGGCTTACCCTCACAGGAACGGCTTTGACATGGTTCCAACCATTGGATCCCAATCAATTTGGAGATATGAACAATTCTTTCAGGAGTTCATTGGGGAATTCACTAAGAGAGGAATTAAACACAACTCTTCATATTTAATCCATAGCTTCAAACAAAACCCAAGTGAAACAGTGAAAATAGCTACCCGAAGGTTTAATCAATATGTCGATAGATGTCCAGTAACAGAAAGACCCATGTAGCAAAAAATGATATCATTATTCTTAGATGGATTGACGAACGGGACTTTGAGAACTTTAGTCTATGTGAAGAGGTTGCAGACGTTGAGTGAATGTCTTCAAGAGTGTATTGACCTAGAGGACAACCTAGCTGATGATCTCAAAAGTACACCAAGTTCTACTAAATCAGAAGACACTAGAAGTACAGTGACATCCAACTCTAGTAATGTCGAGGAGTTAGCATAACTGGTAGCCAAGAAGTTAGGAGTGCACGGATAGCGGAACCATCAGCATCCACCAATGAGAATACCCATGTTACGAAGATGCAGCTTATGCGAAGGAGACCATCCTAATCACATGTGTGTAAGAGGAGGAATAGGCTCGCCTCAAGCTTACCCTTACAATAGACAGCCACATCAAGGAACCACTCTGTATTGCCACATAGAACAAAAATACACTAATCATACCACTGAGAATTGTCCATTCAACAGGCAGACATGACCTTCAAATCAACCTCAGTATAGGCCGTATGGATACCCACCTAGAGATCCAGGAAGGGAGATTCCAAGATACAATCCCTATCCAAGACCACAAGGAGCACCAAGGCAAGGGCAATATGCACAACCTTAGCCAGTGTTAGGACAAGCAACCGCCATTTCCACAGAGCTTATTACCAGTTAAATATGACCAACCAGAGGAAAACATGGAGAGAGCCATAGTACCTGCATCACCATTAGCTAGTACAGAAGCAACGAACCCAGGATACGAGCAGACCCAAGGAGAATACTATCCCTATGACACCATTATGATGGAGTACGAGCAAACTTATGACCCTCAATACTATGGTTATGAGGGATATGACAACGTCTATGGACCAGAGTTGGCAACACTAATGTACACCGCACCCAAGGCTCCAACACCCATAAGACCACCCATCAGATCTCCTATGCCAAAAGGACCATGCTATAGATGTGGAGGAGATCATTTTATAAGATAATGCACTCGGCCATACAACCCACAACCCCCCAAAACATGGGAAGGGTATTGCAATGATTGTGGGAAGGAACACCTATTTAGAGACTGTCCAAAGAATCCCAATAAGCCTCATGACATTGCACCTATTAATGTAATATAAGTAATTGAGTTGTCAGGAAGTGACAAGGAATACACAGTACCATTGAACGCCATCACATGAGCACAAGCGAAAGGACAAGAAAAAAACGAGTAGACTCGGAGCGAGAAAAGAGTAAAACCCTAGAACCTAGAGTACAAGTAGTGGAAGACTCAAAAGACCCACTTGAGAATACCCAAACAACGAAAAGCCAAAAGTGGAAGGATAGAAGGGAAAAACTCAAGGGAAAATGGATGAAAAATAAAAATAAGGAAGACAAGAAGGACACAAGAGGCAATAAGAAACCTAAGAAGCCTGAAATTCAGGAAGAAATTCCCATTACACCGCAGACACTAGAGCCAGACAAGCCAGGATCAATTCTAGCAGACCCAAGACCTGATGATTTAGACATGTGGTTGAAAGCTTATCAAGCTAGAATCTTGAATGGAACAAACATAGAGCAGCACGAAAAGCGTTACCCACAAGGGGAGTTAGAAAAGGAGAGGCTAGCGATATGTAGAAAGCTCATAGAAGTGGCATAGGCCACTCTAGAGAAGACTATCCCAGCCCTCCCTGAGACGAGAATATTTGAGAATCAATACAATGATTGACTTAAAACCAAGGACCAAAAACCAAAAGAGAGGGATGATAAGAAAGAATTACTGAATACCCAAGACAAATCCATGTCCATAGTCCCTGATTTAGAGGCTGATTGGCCAAGAGAATTGTGGACTAGGATTTGAGAACATCAATGGAAAAAGAATGGAATTGCAAAACCTCCTTTTGAGGAATTAGATGTGGGAGACTATCAACCAATGCGAAATTTGGAGGAAATATATGAAGAAGTCTCTAGGATAGACCGAAATAGGGAGGAAACACAGAGCATTTCCACCCTACCAAACTACATGGGAGAATATGAGAAGGAATCCATGATCTTCCGTGCTCCCATAGTATGAGGAAAAGAAAAGGAGTCTTCAGACAAGACCTCACACAATCTAGCAGAATTCAAAAGGACCAAAGTATAATGTCAATTGACGGTGGAAGAATTACTTCGTGTTAAATCGCAATTATGGAAACAATTAGCAGGACAGTTGAAGTTAGAGTATGAGAAGAACGAAAAGGAAAGCAAGGAAACTGAAAACCCTTCTCCTATAGAAATTTTGGTGGATAAGGTTGGAGAATTTAGCGAAGGAGATGAGGGCAACATATGCTTACCCGTCACGTACAATGGATACATGACCAAGGCCATACTAGACACACGAGCAGGAGTGGGCATCGCCACCAAAGAGATTTGGGAGAAATGGGGAAAGCCAGCCTTGCGACCAATGCATATGAAGCTTCAATTAGCAGATGGTCATGTAGAGAAACCCCTAGGAATATTGGAGAAAATTAGATTAACCACCTGTGGAGTCGAGTTTGAGCATACATTAGCTATATGTCAATTTGGAAAGGCAAATAATTATGAAATGATATTAGGATGACCTTTCATGAGACAACTCAGAGTAGTGCAAGACTAGGGAAGAGACTCATTATATCTTCAACATCAAGGAACCACTACCAAGATAAATTTGCATACCTTTGCATATAGGTATGTACTCCCACTACAATGGAGTCCCGTACACAAGGAAGAAGGTGATTTGTCTATCCATAGTGCCGGATCAAGTGATCAATTGTGGATGCATGAGGATGCCCAATTATGGATTTGTAAGGAAGCAAAGAGAGAGGATAAAAAACTTCAGTTATGGCCCATAGGACATCAAAATTATCGACCCATGGAGGACCCAATGTACGTGCCTCAAGTTTTTCCTGATTAAGCATTCGAACCGCATGGTTGGATGGAGATCCTAGCAACCTTGGATGTATGTGTAAATGAAGAAGTATTGACCATGAAAGAATGTGTGGACGAAGAAGGCTATGACGTAAACTTTTACATGGTAGTCCTTCAGGAGGTAGAAGCAGGAGAAGTATTAGAAAAATAATGGATGGAAGAATATGACAGCATAGAGATGGAAGCGGAGTTTGATTCAGAGGAACGCTATTTAGAAGCCATTCAAACAAAAGACAAGTATGCAACACCAAAGTGTTAGCAATAGAAGTAGCCCCTATAGTACCAAACCATGACGAAACCACGAGTAAGACCGAACCAACCCCGGATCTATTTGAAGTTCCAGAACACTTCAAAAGATACGAAGTAGAGGAAAGGAAAATAGCCATTCAAATGCCCAAGAGAGAGGCAAGAGAAGGAGAAGCATACGACAACAAGGAACAAACAAAAAAAATCATAGTGACTATAGAAAATGGAGAAGACAGATGCACCTACATAGGAAAGGATGTGTCACCTGAGGAGGAAGAGGAATTGATAAGACTGATTCGAAACTATCGAGATGTGTTTGCATGGACCTATAAGGATCTCAAAGGGGTGGAACCCTCCATTTGTTCTCACCGAATAGCAATGACACCTAATGCAAAACCATCAAAGCAACACCCTTACACTTATAATGATGTCTATGTAGCAAAAATTAAGGAAGAAATAGACGAACTATTAGCAGTCGGATTCATTTATGAGATAGAACATACCAAGTGGGTGTCACCATTAGTAGTTGTGCCCAAAAAGAACGGAAAACTGAGAGTGTGCATTAATCTAAAGAAAGTCAATGCAACTACGATTCATGATAGTTACCCATTACCTATCACTGATCACCTCTTGGAAAGAGTTGCAGGGAAGGAATTCTATAGTTTCTTGGATGGATTCTCTGGATACAACCAAGTAGCTATTGCTATTGAAGACCAACATAAGACAACATTTGCAACTGAATGGGGAGTCTATGCCTTCAGGGTGATGCCTTTTGGACTCACGAATGCCCCTGCTACTTTCCAAAGGTTGATGTGTCACGTTTTGAAGGAATTCCTAAGGAAGAGTATGGAAGTATATGTAGACGACTTATGTACATACTCAGATAGGAGACCGAAACATATTCCGGAATTGAGGAGATATTTGAAAAATGTCGCCAATATAGAGTATGTTTGAATCCTGAGAAGTGTGTTTTTATGGTGAGACAAGGAAAAATCCTAGGGCACATCGTATCTAGGAATGGGATATCTACAGATGAAGACAAGATCAAAGTAATTCTAGAAGTTCCAAGACCAAAAAATGCAAAGGAGGTGCAAGCATTTATGGTTGTGGATACTATCGCTGATTTATCCACATGTACGCTATAATTGCCAAGCCATTGTATGGATTGTTGACTCAATTTACATGGACGGACGAATGCGAGAAAGCATTTAATGAGCTAAAAAAGTGACTTCGCACAGCACCAATTTTGAAAACACCCAATTGGAGCAAGCCCTTTCATAATCATGTGGACGCTTCAAATTACGCAATAGGATGCATTTTAGCTCAACCAACACATGAAGGAAAATTGGACCATCCTATTACCTATTCAAGCAGACATCTGAATCAAGCCGAAAGAAACTATACAACCACGGAGCGAGAAGGTTTAGGGATGGTGTATGCGGTTAAGAAATTTAGAAACTACCTCTTAGCCAACAAGTTCAAGTTCTTCATAGATTATCAAGCCTTATTGTACTTAATCAATAAGCCTTGTAACATGAGAAGACTAGTGAGATGGTTTCTGTTGTTAATGGAGTTCAACTTTGAAGTAATTGTGAAAAAAGAAATACTCATGTGAGGGTGGATCATCTCTCTAGACTAACACACGGAGAACCAATGAGCGAAGCGTCCGACGAGTTGCCAAACACTTACCTGTTCAATTTGGAGGTATGCCCTAAGTCGGCAAAAAAGATCATTCCAATACTCACTCATGGACCACAACACTCAATTAATAGGGAGATTAAAAGGGAAATTCTACAATCGCGTAATTTACACATTGTAGCAGGTAAGTGTGTATCATAAAGAATCCAACGGTGTGTTGTCTAGATGTGTAGAGGAAGACGAATAGAAGAACTTGATTGAGCGAGTGCACATAAACAAACGAAGAATGTACAAGGGAACTCATGGAACTCTAAGAGAATTGAAACGATTAGGAGTCTATTGGCCTGATATGCCTAAGGATGTTCATGAGTATGTCAATAGTTGTACGAAATGTCAGGAAACCACTCCAGACGATCATACATCTTTACCTTTCTCCACAATAGCACCCAATTGAACTAAGACGTTAGTAAAATTCCTAAAGACACGAGAGCATGAGGACGGACTTAGTTTAGCAAGGAAACGATCCCTAGAAGAAATGATTAAGGACTATGTTATCATGGGGAGACAATTATTCAAGAGAGGGAAGGATAATCAACTACGATTATGTGTGCATGAAGGAGAGTACTTACCAATATTAGAAATGGCACATGCAGGTGCCGCAAGAGGACATTTCTTAGCTGAAACAACTATAAAAATGATCCTCTTTGTAGGCTTGTGGTGGCCAACTCTACATATGGATGCAGACACCTACATACGAAGTTATGAGACATGCCAAAGAGCTAAATATCCTATCAGACGAGATGACATGACATTGAGACCTATGGTTTGCACGAGAGCCTTTTCCAAATGGGGTATTGACTTCATAGGACCCATTAATCCACCAGTCAAAGGATCACACGCTGAATACATAATAGTAGCAACTAATTACCTGACTAAATGGGTAGAGGCAAAGGCAACTAGAAAAAATGATGCTCACACCACAGCTAAGTTTCTTTTTGAGCATATCTTTACTTGCTTTGGACTACCTATAGAGATAGTGGGTGATCAAGGAACGCATTTCATTAATGAAGTAATAGAGTCCTTGATGAATGAGTTCTTAGTGATTCATAAAAAATCAGCCCCTTATCATCCTCAAGACAACGGTCAAGCAGAAAGTTCAAATAAGGTGTTGTGTATTGTATTGACGAAGATAGTTAATAGTGGAAGGTCAGATTGGGACAAACAATTGCATCATGCAATTTGGGCCTTCTGTGTGGCTTACAAAACTGCCATTGGAACTACACCATTTAACCTAGTGTATGGACAAAATGCAATCTTGCCCATCAAATTTTTAGTGCCTACTTTGAGAGTAGCCCAACAGTATAAATGGACGGGGCATGAATTGTCCAAGCAACTCAAACAAATTGAGAAGCTACACGAGACTAGAATACAAGCTATTGCAAGAATTTATGCAGCGAAAAGAATACAGAAAGTCTATTATGATGCGCACATCAAAGATAAAGGATTAAAAGAAGGAGATTTAGTCCTGGTGTATACTTTAAAGTAACATGCCAAGAAGCTACAGAAACACAGATATGGACCTCTAATAATCAATAGGATTTCAACCAGTGGAGTTGTTAACCTAGCCACTATGGATGGATATGTACTTCCCAATTACATAAGTGGTTGTCGAGTAAAACGCTACATGGAGCCATTGACGAACCAAATGTTAGCACGACTTGTAAGGGCAAAAAATAGAAAAAAAGAGGAAGAGAGGATTAGAGAAGAGGCAAGACAAGAAGCCCTAGAGCGTATCAAGAAATGAAAAGAGTGGATAAGGCAAAGGGATGAACGATATTTACAAGGAGAAGAGACTATTCCCATGGCCAACTATCAAGTTCAACAGGCCAACACAAACAACCTCAGCATATCCCAACCATATTTAAACCTAGGGATTGGAACTATAGAATACCAGCTAATAGATGCATTGATAGACTCGAGAGAAGCACTCAATTGCATACAAAGGACAGTCATCACGCATCTTCAAACGACCATAACACCAACTAAAGCACACATGATAGGAATTGGGGGCCAAGTCATAGAATGCATTGGAGAAGCCATGATATCCCTCCGACTAGAGGACTACTTTATCCAAATAAGTTAAAAAATCCTATGTAAACTGTAAGAAAAGTTTACCATTTTCTTTGCGTCAACCGTACTGTATCTTGACCAATTCAATTTCAAAATGAAAATTGTCCAACTTAGGACACTTTTCTCAAAGACTTTACTTGAAAGTTCTTGGGAATTGTCAATCTAATGAGAGTTCCTAACTTCTCTATTCTAGAGTATAATGGACTCTAGGAAATCATTTGTGCTATAACTTGAAGCAAACTCAAATGAATAAGTCAATCTTGAACTTATCATCTTTTGATGTTTTGAAAAGGTTCTTGTACAGAACATCTATCTAGGATGTTTTAATTTAGTTATCTTGTTCCATCCAGCTAACCCTTGACTTTTATGAAAAGAGTCAGATACCATATCGCCAAGTGTCCCAGTTAAACAGAGTTAACTCAAGTGGATGCTTCTAGAAGGTTCTAGAGCTCTTTGGGCAAAATACTCTCCCCATGTATCCCATGGGGATTGAACCCAAGACTTGCTCCTTCACACCCTTGAGACTTAACCACTAGGCTAAGTGGATCACTTGGTTACAAGAGTAAATGACCTTCTAGTAAGCCTAGACTCGAGATCTTTGGTCATACACACGCGTGACCAAACGGTGTCCGATTTCATATCTGTCTGAACTGGTCAAACCTCTAGATCATAGACTCACTTTATTACAAGATGATCCGTAGGAGAAAGTGATATCACCATCACTAGCATAATCAATTGCCATAGACTCTCTTGAAACCACTACCTGATGTGCATCACGTGCATATCTCTGATGTTGTCAACACATCCGCCTGAAGCAACGTCATCGAATATGGCCCGCATGACCATAGTGCCAACATCAACGCTGTTGATGTGATCTATGTCTCACATGAGTTAATGAACTCACATACATATCATGTAGTCTCTGCCATAATGCACTTCTCGTATCCTCATACATAGCAGACTCATATATAGAATCCACAAGTTGTAACCAGATAGTAAAGCTTGCCAATGCATCCATACATGGTTGGGCATGTCACGAGGCCTCTTGCATCTCTATGCACATACATGTGTAACCCTGTATGAACCAAAACAATCTGTGACCAAGTCCAAGTAAATGGAGATCAACAATGATCCAAATCTATCACACAAGCTTCAAGATCCACTAGAGTTCTCTTCTAGCATAAAAGCTATTGAAATTTGGACATCTCCTCTATAAATGGACTCGAGAACCAAAATCACCATGTGGGAATCACCATCCACATATGCCAAGAATCACACTAGCAAATAGATATCAAATCAATGATTATATGCTAATAGAATAGCCAACCAAGGTGACAAATGACTATGCAACAGAGGCTCGAATCTAGATCATGTACCTATAAAGAAAACAAAGATACAAGTACCAACCAAGATCCAATCAATCTCTTATAAAATATATGTGCAACCGGCAAGTAAATCCATAACCAAGTGGCATAAGCAAGGTATAGACCACAATGTCACTATACATCCACTGATAATGCTATGATCAAACTCAAGATGACATAAGCCTCCAAAAAGGTATACCACAATGTCATCTCACATGTCAAACACATGACAAGATCATGCTCTACTCTCATATGGAGGAGCTACCACAGTGATCATACATGGATAATTCCCTCAAGCTCTAAAAGTAAGAGCTCACACACCAAAAATTCTCTCTCGAAGAAGTTCCAAAGCAAAATGAACCTCCAAAAGCAATTAGGGTTCTTGCAATGAAAATATGTTGCTCTGTGTTTTGTTGTTTCATAGGTAATAACCTCTGAATTTCAATTTTTTCTCTTCAACAAACTTCAAGAACTCTTTCTTGACTAGATAAGGATATAAAGAACTCCTCAATCAGAGGTGTGTAGCTCAAGATATACACAAAACAAGTATTTGCTGTTAATTTTACCTTCACCTACAACACTATTGCTCTATATTTTGCAATTTCACCCTAGAACTCAGAATTTGGATCTACATTCTTGTACAAAGTTGTATCTTTTCTAAGCTACGCATAGCAAGTTGAATCGTTCAAATTTGACTTGTAAAACTCAATTTATGACCCAAAAATTGACCTACTATCCAAGTGATTATAGATTCGTCTTCTACATTAGTCTCCATTTTTTGAATTTTCGGCAGTGTAGAACTGCGAACCAAGTTATGTGCCCTTCTGTGAAGTTGTAGCTCTCTTTCTAAGATATGCACAGAACTTTAAAACACACAATCCGAGCTTCCTAGCTCGAGTTATGATCAAAATACTAAACAATTGTTGAGAGGTGCCGACCTGCACATTCACTTCTTGTGACCTAAGCTTCCATTGAAGCTTCTTGTACACAAGCCTTCAACATGCTCAGATACCAATGAAGGGATTTGATGTGCAGAACAAGAGGTGCACAGTTGCGTGGGAGCCTCGAAACCCACATAACGATATCTCTTGAGGCAATGCTCTATAAATGATGTATATATATGAATATGGGGGTAAAGTCGCATGACCTTTACATCCCCAACAGTGAGGAACCATGTTTCCATGCTTGTACAAAGCACATTGAGGTGCATCACCATTGTATTAGGGAAAGACTTGTTATTGGAGATAGATCGAGAGAGAGAGAGCTCTCTTTTCCTTGCAGACTAGGAAATTTTCATAACATGGTCACCTTTATGCTCTCTAAATGTTATGTGTATCGAGCATCTTCATTGTGCTTGTTGTCGACTCATAGTGTATGGTTGCACTTATACCATTTTAATTTATCAATATGCAAACAATAGTCCGCAACCTAGTTGCAATCTATGGTGTAAGCAGATGTGATGGACGCACATCAAGTAGTGATGGAAGTATCTCCCATGTTAGCCTCATAGAGGATCCAAAAGTGTTTCATTTTCCAATCTCAAAAGACTTATACACAATAGAGTTGAGTGCGTGCATATCCGATGCTTCTAAACCCTTGCTAATGAATGCATTCAAGGATGCATACTATCTAACATTTCCATAGCTGCACTATTGTTCGATGCTTCAAACAATATTGAATCGCCAAAATGCTTGTAACTCCCTCAATGCTTGTCCATTTGATGCATGCCTTAGCTCATTTCAAGACTTCTCAATAGGAATTATAAATGGGAAGATGCAAAAATACAAAAAAAGTAATCTTAAATCCATATATAGAGCTCACAAACCTATGGTATTCCTTCTTCTCAAGTGTTAATAACCTAAAACAAGAGTTTAACTGCATTCAATCACTACAAAATGATGCAAACAAGAGAAATGATACTTTCGTAACTCACTAGCAAGTGTCACATACCCACAATCACTCACTAGGCTCACTCGAAATTCACAGAGAAGCACATATACAAAAATTGTAAGAAGAAAGATCACAACTTCATTCTACCAAAAAATCTCTCTACAAGTGAGGTATTGGCCTTTATAGGCTTCTCCCAAGACCCTTCCCTTTTTTATTTGAAAAAGTTCATAAAAAATAAAAGGAAAACCTCTAAAAACTCTTCTTTCTTGCGAGATATTTGAGGCAAGCCTCTTCCTTAGGAATCCTTTATCCCTTGTCCATGTGGACCTCTATGGACCTATGAATACACCATCATTAAGTGGATCACTCTACTTCTTCCTCTTAGTAGATAGTCACACTTGATACATATGGGTATATAATCAAATCAAAGGCAAATACTATCCCCAAATTTTGAGAGTGGACCTATCAAGTTGAGAACAAAGCATCCACTTCAATAAAGACTATCAGATTAGATTGAGGTGGTGGTTTATCAATCACAAATTTTATGACTTCCTAAAGTAGAAATGCATCAAAAGACAGGTCACATAACCTCATACTCCATCTCAAAATGGATTTTTTGAAATGAAGATCCATAATTTCATGGAGATGGCATGCACCATGCTTCACATATAAAGCATTACCTTTACAATTTTGGGTCAAAGTTGTACACATTATTGTACACATTATTGTACACATCATCAACAAAGGCTTTGCAAGTGCACTACATAATAAGATGCCATTTGAATCTTACTTTGGACATCCCAACATTTTGAGTTTGGAAGTGAAGCATTTGCCATGTGTCCAAGGAATATTGGCACAAGTTATCATCTAAGTCTAAGAAGCATCAATTCATTGGATATAATGAACAATGTAAGGCATACATACTATAAAATTTTGAAGTCCACTCCATCACTATTTTAACAGATGTAATCTTTGATGAATCTTCAAAGTTCTCACCTAAAGATCTAAACTCTAGTTTGAGTCCACCCATTTACACTTTCGAGGGGAACACCATCATCTCTAATCATAATTAAGAAGCATGTACTTCCCAATATACTAGAAGATATCAAAGTCTCATCAAGAAGTAATAATGAGAACAAAGTCACTATGTAAATTAGGCTCATAAGATTCAAAAAATTACAAAGCGTTTCGACTTCAAAGAAGCTCAAGGCCAACTAGAGTGGGAAGAATCTATGTAGATAGAGATGGATGCAATCCAAAAGAACAATATCTACACACTTGTACCAAAGACTTCTAATCATCAAGTCATAGGAATAAGTGGCTATATAAAGTACAAATTAGATGGAATTTTGGACAAGTACAAAGCACGTCTTGTAACAAAGGGATATAAGCAAAAACACGACATTGAATATGGAGAAACAAGTGTGCTTCTTACAAGGTCCACAACTATTAGAGTCATTCTTGCCTTAAGTGTACACTTCAAATGGCCCATTCACCATCTAGAAGTAAAAAGTGATTTTTAAAATGGTGATCTTCAAGAAGAGGTATATGTGGAATAGCCTTAAGTTTTCCAAATCAAAGGAAAGGAAGATCATTTCTAAAAAAGTCACAAAGCACTTTATGGTGCTAAGCAAGCTCCACTGATTGGTATGAGAAGATACACAAGTTCTTTGAAGATAAAGGAATTCATAGAAGCAATATCGATACTAACCTTTACATCTATAAAAAAGTCATCATTCTTTATGTAGATGATTTGATTTTGATAGCCCAGATGATGAACACATCTAGTTTAGTATGAAGAAACTTTACCTCAAGTATTGAATGATAGATCTTGTCTTCCTTCAATACTTATTAGGCATGTAAATTTGGTAGATGTAAGAAGGTATATTCCTCTCTTAGAAGAAGCATTGATCTCATCTACTTTCTAGGTACAACATGGACTAGTGTTGATTGGTACCTACACCACTCGATCCCAACATGAAGCTCACATTGGAGGACTCATCATCACTCATCGATAGCTAGTTGTCTCTTTACTTTATCTAGCCAGTGTTGATATATTTAGATAGTGATGTGTGTGAACACAATAGGACAATCGGGCCACTTTTTTCCCTCTTTAGGAGGTTTTTTCCCTTGTATATACACCTATTGCCCTAATGGGTTACCCACCTTGTTTTTGCCAACAATCTTTGGCATAGTGTCCTTGCTTACCACAATTGAAGCATCCATTTGAGTTGGAGTAGCCTCTACCTCCATATCTTCCTCCTCTACCTCTTCCTCTTCCTCTTCCCCTTGATGATTGACCTTCATCTTGGCTTGATTGGCTCCCTTGATAGCTTTGGCTGCCTTGTTGGTAGTTGCTTCTACCTCTTCCTCTTGAAGCACCTCTATTGCCTTTGCCTCTTCCTTCTTTGCCTGCATAGAAGAATTGGTCTTAGCTGCTCTTTGACTTGTTGCCTCCATGGTTGAGCTCCTCAGTCACCATAAGAGAAGTAAGTTGCTCAAAATCTGGTAATGAATCCCTTACATACACAGAGTTTGTGAATGCCTTCCATTTATCATCTTCTCTAAGCCCATTAAGTGTGTGGGCAACTAGGTCATCATCATCTACAACACATCCTATTGAACCAAGTGCGTCTGAGATCTCTTTTACTTTGAGTATGAAGTCGTTAATGCTTTGATTTGATGACTTCCTAAGGTTTTTGAGCTCATTCTTGAGCTGAATTTTTCTACCCTTTGTAGAGGTAGAGTACAAAATTTCTAAACACTCCCAAACCTTCTTAGATGTATCTAGGTCTTGGATATGAACTATCATGGAGTTCCTTATGTGTTGAGAAAGAATGAAGATCACTCTCCTATCCCTTTCTTCCTGTTCTCTAATGGCTCTCCTCTGATTCTCAGTAGGTGTATGTGGATCTATGTATGGCTTCACTTCAGTACCACTAACAAAGACCCTTTTCCATGAGGAAGTTAGAGATTCTAAACTTCCAAGCTTGGTAATTGCTCTTTTCAAGCTTCTCAATCTGAGTATTATAGTCTCTCATTGTGTACGAGACTATATATGGATCCTAATCCCTCCTTGGATGTGATAGATGTGAGAAAGAATGATATGTTACCTTCCTACAAGAGTCTCCACTTGTTGTGAACTTTCGATGATGATAAACCACTTAAGTAGCGAATTACATGCTTAGCTACCTGCCAATGATTGACACCTGGGCAATGCATAAACCTTCTCATTTTTGAGACAGCAAATTGAATATCTGGCTGAGTAATGCATAAGTAAATCAAGCATCCAATAGTCTGCTGATAGAGAACAACATCAAATTCATCTCTAGCATCATGAATACTCAATCGTAAACCTCTCTCCATAGGAGTGTCAATAGGCTTACAATCTTCAAGGCCAAAATGCTGCAATAATGTGTCAATATTTCGTTTGACACAAATCCATGCCACCGTCAACTTGCATAAACTGAATGCCCAAACAATGATGCAAATGCCCCAAATCAGACATCTCAAATGAAGCATGCAAATCAACCTAAAAAATGTTAGAAATGTACAAGCTTAAATGTGTGTGAACCAAGGCTTAACTCAAGTGCCACATCATTTCACTTTTTGGTAAAGTCTACAACCATTTTTCCACGACTTTTTTAGCTCAAGATTCCATCTACCTTGATTGAGAAAAGTGGGGGATTTTGGAGGCATGATTTGAATTCAAATTCTACACCAACTTTTAGAGCATTATATAAGCAATAGCTTGGAAGAAAGTCATGGCCTCCTCAAGCTTCATTTGTGCACCTTTAGTCTCTCATTGGGAGTGTATACTCCAGGTCTAAGCTAGCCCCCTGCTTGCTGAAGTTTTCACTTTGGCTGAGATTTTGTATCTCTTATATCTCTTTGTGTAGTTGTCCGTTTCATGTGCAAGATAGCTCATCTTAAAGCTCTTGTTGTAAGCTTTCTTTTGAATGTAATCTTAGTACTTGAATTGATGGTTTTGATAATTTATTTTGTTGCAATTAATTCCACTATATTGACTTTCATAAAAAGCTTTGTAAAAGAAACAAAAGTAAATATGAGGATCACAAACGAAATTTCCAATGAACAACACATTTTTTTGGGAAGTATATTCTCGTTGGGATATGGTAACTTATTATAATGACAAATAAATCTTACGTCACTCTTCATATTCAAAACCTTAGCATGTGATAGTATTTGAAAAATGTCCATCCTTTTAAAGGTTAAACCTAGTTGTTCTTCTCATGACTAGGCAACGAGACATGCATTAGGAAATTGGCAATTGTTTGGTCGATATAAGTCTTCCACGCACATTTCCATGGACATTACCTAAGAACATGCTCAACTCAATGCATGATGGTTAGAGACTAAGAGTGGTTTTAGACAGAGGAGGCAGAACTAGGACATAAAAAACTAACGATTTTAGGAGGATTAGTATAAGTCTCAAAGAGGCATATGACCTCGTATTCACACAGGGTGGAAAAGAAAAAGAGAAAATCAGAGTGCCAATTTGACATGGTCCAATAGAATTCCTTGAAACAAATTCTTGTGGAGTATTTGATGACTTTGCACATGAAGTATTTTGTTGTAAAATAGTGCCACGTGGGGTGGAACACATCCTAGAGCGGAGGCAGGCGGTCGAAACAAACTACAATAAAATGTGCTGTTGAGTCACTGTTAGTCAGCTGCCTATACGAACATTGCCACTGTGCTATGTGAAAAAAGCATAAGGCCATATGGAATAGATGATTTGACTATGCATGCTGCAGAGTAATGCCGCCACTCTATGTGAACTGGCCCTAAAGAACACGAATTTGTGGTTATACTACATAAGGCATGGCCCCTTATCTTGTCATAAGTGGCATTGAATTTATGTTTTCTTGATAAAGTGTATCAACCGAAAAGATGAAATCAATCTTACTTCTTTCTTTCGACAATCCAAGATGCATCTGGGTACTTCTCTTTGTATCTCGCTTTATAGATATATTACAAATGGTTTTTCCCACGAAGATGAACAAAATTTCTCTTCTTTTGTGTGCCTTGAAAATCTCCACAATAGACATTTTACAGTTTATTAAAAAAAAAGGATCGTAAAGGCCCAAGAAAAGCGATCGTCCTTTTAGTCTGACAATCCAAACGCCAAGAAAAGTGACGCCATTTGTACAAATTTCTGCATATCCATAGAGAATCCAAATGAAGAGAAGGAACGAAACACGGCCAACAGACGCTTAATACTACGGCCCGTGCAGACCGTGTCTGCGTGGCTACCACGTGGCCAAATCGTTTGCTCGATGCTCCGGATAGGCTACCTCGATGGATGCTTATGCATTCACGCACACTATACAGGCCCATTCGTGCTCTCTGCCTGACGGGGCGTCTCACTTCCATTTGTGTGCCCCCTTCTCCGTCGTCTTCTGGATTGTTTCAGCACGATAACCTGGCGGGTGGAGGTCGCTCTCCCCCCCCCCCCAAAACACAGAGAGAGAGAGAGAGAGAGAGAGAGAGAGAGAGAGAGAGAGAGAGAGAGAGAGAGAGAGAGAGAGAGAGAGAGAGAGAGAGAGAGAGAGAGAGAGAGAGAGAGAGAGAGAGAGAGAGAGAGAGAGAGAGAGCTTTCTTTTCCTTGCAGACTAGAAAATTCTCATAACATGGCCAGCTTTCTGGTCTCCAAATGTTACCTGTACCGAGCATCTTCATCATGCTTGCCCCCCAGATCATCCTTCTCCGGACGTCCTGCGAGCATTTTTCCCGAATTTCAAGCACGTATGGCTCTCTTCAAACACATTAACATGGTTAAAAGTAGACATTCCGAAGGTCGTGATACTTTTTGTTTTACGAATGCCGAAGATTTGTGTACTCAGAATTCAAACAGCTTCTAGCTAAAGTTTCATGAAATTAAGGGGAATTCCTCTCAGCCGAGACTTCATTTTTATGCATTCTTACCGTGTTGCAAACACAGGACCTTCATTGCAAGTTTCAAGGTGGAATTCTTTATCTTCTTCAAGGCTGACTCTCAGAGCTTCTAGTACTGACTTTGGAGCTGAAAGCCAGGACGGACAACCAAGAAAGCTTCAGACCAAGGAACCCTGGCACCCAGATGAGTAAGTAGACTTTGGTTATTTCACAATGCCCCGAGCAGAACTCCTTATAATTATAGATTTGTACCAAAAGAGTTGTAGTGTTGCAGTGAATGAGATGTTGGCCTTGGGCCCTACTTGCAAAAGTTGAACACCTTCAATTGATATCCAACTCCTA
Organism: Ceratopteris richardii; assembly: GCA_020310875.1. NCBI lineage: Eukaryota > Viridiplantae > Streptophyta > Polypodiopsida > Polypodiales > Pteridaceae > Ceratopteris > Ceratopteris richardii. The sequence goes on along the minus strand of CM035435.1, from coordinate 32,927,027 downwards.
AAGGTGTATTCTAGAAGTTGAACATGATTATGATGCCTATTCTCCATTGAGGATTGCCTCTACCATATCTGGTCGTGTGTGATGTGTGTTTCTCGAATTTTTTTATAAGTGTAAATTAACCTTGGATCAATGTGCATGTTATAGTTTTTCTTAAATTAGAAGCTTCTGGTTGGGTTGATGGATTCGATCATTTGTTTTGTTGGAATCAAGTTCACTATATTGAGCTTTGTTAAGAGTTTTGTAGAAGAAACAAAAGTAAATACTAATGAAATTTTCAATAATTTAAGGTTATGATAACTTATTATAATGATAAAGAAATCTTATGTCACTTTTCATATTTAAAACTTGAGCATTTAATAGTATTTGAACGAATTCAATGACACAAACATTGACATTTTGAACATGTCCATCCTATAAAGGTACTTGTTCTTCTCATGACTAGGCAACCAAGCATGCATTAGGAAATTGGCAATTCTTTGGTTGATGTAAGTCTTCCATGCACATTTTCCTGGACATTACCTAAGAACACGTCCAACTCAATGCATGATAGGAGACTAAGGAGCATGAAGTTGTGGTTATATTTCATAAGATATGGCCCCTTATCGTATCATAAGTGGCATTGAATTCATGTTTTCTTGTGATAGGTTTTAATAGATGTTGATAAAGTGTATCAACCAATTATATGAATGGTTTCCTTTCTTGATCTATCTATCTACTTATCCAATACCTTCTTATTTGTGTGCATTTGTATGCTCAATGAAAGCATTGCTCCTTCTTTTTCTGAAAATTTATTGTTATTACGAGTAATTTTAAGAGGTGAAAAGCATTTTCAACTATTTGGAATGAGATGTTGTTCATAGACTGCAGTTAGTTTGCTCTCGGGACCCGGGTGCTACATAAATGAAATGAATAGAAATATGTCTATTAAGGGGGCATCTTCCAATGCGCATTGTGGTGACATGGTCTCTCTCTCTCTCTCTCTCTCAGCCCACCTTCCCCTTTTTCTCATTCAACACAAATAATATTGTGATTTGGTATCATTTTTTGATTTTATGCCTTGGTGTTGTTAGATATACTCAATACTCCACCCTCAAGTGGCCACAAATGATCCATGGTGCTCTAAGTTGTAAGGTGCCCATTATGAGAAGCTATTGTGGGAGCCAGGACATTTGTGGAACCCTAACTTCCAAGTTAGATGAGGTCTATGTATTGATCATTGATGGTAATAGATGATCTTTGTGAGCCTAGCCATTAGGTTAGGTAGGGCATAAACTTCCGGGCGATTCGGTTTCCATTCAAGGCAAAAATAAAGGCCTTGTGGCATAATGAAGTTTCCTATCGAACCTTAATGGGGAGGGAAGAGCCGGGCTTGTTCCCTTCTGTAGGGTTCGTTTGGCCTATCCCTTGGCACATAAGGCCGAGATGGTAAGACTTTTGGTCGTGGAGATATTGTCCAAGTATATATTTTGCCGATTATTTTCTCTCCAGGCTACGTTTATCTATATCGAGGTGGTTCGTCAATAAGAGTAGAGCATAAGCAAGGACAACAATGAAGCAAGTCATCCCTACGTTGCGGATACGAACACAAGCCTTCATGGAATGTAAGATTGATGCTACGAATTACACCTATGGAAGTTTAAAATAATTTCTATCCTTGATTCATATGAGCTTCTTCTCCAACTACTTTTATGATGCTCATGAATGATATTTTTTGTCCTTTTATTGGTTAATTTGTAGTTGATTTTGTGGATGATGACTTGATATACATTAAAAGTTTAAAAGAACATGAATGCCAGGTACGTACAATTTTTAAAATGTTGGATGAGAATACTTCATATGTCAACCTAGAGAAGACACATCTATGTTTATATGAGGATGAGTACTGGCCAATCTTCCCCCATTCGTAATAGGCAATTCCACTGAGAGAGGTTAGGAGATAAACACCTAAAACATAAGGTATCCTTCTTGGCCTTTTTATGTGGTAAGTCTAGGCCCTCTAGGTTTCTTTACTATGAATTTGTTTTTACCTGGCACTGCCCATTTCTTGAACTTAGTCATTTGCATGGGTCTCAATGTTTGGTCTATGTCCATGGCAACACGTCTATTATTCTCATACAATTGAGTGTACTTGATAGCACCTTCTAAAGTTTTAAGAGCATATGTTGTACCTCAAGTTTAATGGCTTTGTCAAGCCCTCTTACAAACCCTTGTACTTTTTGAAAATCATCTAGACCCTTTAGTTTAAGCATAATCTCTTGATAATGGGAAAGATAAACTGCTAAGATCTACCTCTCTGCATCACTCTATCCCACTCATCCCAACTAGGCTCTTCATCCCAACCAAGCTCTTCCTCATTCTCAGGTAAAAACTCTTTTAGAATAAGAGCTTCGAATTGAGATTAATCTAGGGGAATAGCTTTTGCTTCTTTCATACTCATCCACCACTTGTATGCGCATGGTCCAAGCGAAAGACTCACTTTGAGCACTCGATACCCAGGCGGGGTTCCTTTTAGCTTATGCTTGCCAGTCCACTTTGGGAGAAAAGTGTACACTCCATCCTTGTTTCGGTCTCTATCATCCCCCATGAAAGTAGGTTGCTTCAAGTCTTTAAGTAAAGGTGTATCCTAAGATGCTTATCCTTAGAAGTGGGAAGAGGTATAATGGGTATTGGTTCAAGTTCTTCTTCTTTTCTAACCATGACAAAAGTATAGTGAGATACTTCATGTTGAAGCTCTCCTTTGGAAAGGAAAGAAGAAAGAGTAGTCTCTAGAGTGACATATTGGGTTTTTAACCTGTCAAAGGCCGGTGTCATGCTCTCTAAGACAGATTCTAGCTTATTGGTTCTATCAAGTAAGGCGTGATGCGGAGCATGAGTGATAAACTTGTCCTATAAATCAGCTTCCTTCTCAACATCATGCATATCTATCTCTTTTAGTTTTTCTTGTTTTTCTACTTTTTTTGGATTTTTCATAACCTTAAGAACTTCTAAAGATGGATTTTGAGTTTGCTTTTTTGCAGGTTCCATGGTTTGAACAATACTGATCGAATACGAAACTGCAAGAAGCAAACCAAGTATTGAAAGTGAAAGAAAAGACTTGAATACACTTCCTTATAGTTCTCCGAAGTTTTGGAAGCGAATTTGGAACGATCGTCCAAGCTTTTAGTTTCTAGTCATGATCCTTGCTAAGCCCGAAATGTCTGGTTGGCAATTGGGCACTTGGGGAAGCAACATAATCATCAAAACAGTCTTCAAGTTCGCCAAAAGATACCAAATTTGGGCAAATTTGGTTTCTTGCGAGTCCTCGCTAGAGAATAAAGGGATGTCCAACACCTAAAACTTGAAATAAAAAGCATTTCCAAGTGAAAAAATAGAATTTGGACTTTTGCAGTGTCCAAACGATCCTTTGGAAGGTATTCCTAGTTTTTGCAGAGAATTTGTAGAGACTATTTGATCTGGCTAAAAGTATCCAAAACTGATAATCTTTGTGTCCTTAGAAAGCTTGCAAGGTAAACTTCAAAGGCTCCAACAAAAATCGTGGCAATCCGATAGTTGAGTGAGAAATAGCTCCTCATTGAAGTAGAGGGTGTAGGTGTGGGCTGGAGTGGAAGCAAGTAAATGAAATCTTGCCACAAGGGTGACTTTGAGGCTTTGGAAACCAAGGGTTTTGATATCCAAAACTTGAAAAAATAGTGGATTCTCAGATTACATGCACTAGAGAATATGCGCATATGTTGCTCTTGAAGATTGGCAATAGAGAGTTTCTTCAAAATCTTACTGAAAATTTGAAAGCAAAAAAGAGATTTCACCTTCTTCTTTAAAATTTGATATGACCTTCCTCATATGTCTCTCAATGGAGAAGAGTGCGGCATGTTTTTTATCACATATAGATGTTTTTTGAGATCGTCCAGGTCTTCATATAGTGCGCTTGAAGGAGTCTTCTTCCGCTTGAGTAGAGAGGGGGACTTGATCTCCCTCTTGGTAGCCTCCTTGTGAGGGTGCAACGGCTCTGTTATGTCGCGGGAATGCGGCTCGGTCATGGTGTCTGGGCTGATGTGCATACTTGCCATCTTGTATTACTTTCGGCTCGGATACCAATGATAGAAATCGTGAAGGGAATGCCCCCAGAGGACCTACTAATTGTCTTTTTGCATGAAAGAGGACCTAACACCTAATTGGAGAAAGTTCATCTAAGTTTAGACAAGCGGAAGTCACTAAAGAAAGCTATGAGAGACTCTTGTTCACCTCCCAGCCTCACAGCCATATAAATAGCTTCTCTCTTTGTCCTTGCACCCATTGCATGAATGCCAAGTGGACCCATGCCCTCAACCTCCAATAAAGGTGGTTGACACCTAGAGGTGTCATAACAACACACACACACACACACACACACATATATATATATGTATGTATGTATGATGTATGTATGTATGTATGTATGTATGTATGTATGTATGTATGTATGTATGTATTTATGTATGTATGTATGTATGTATGTATGTATGTATGTATGTATGTATGTATGTATGTATGTGTGTGTGTGTGTGTGTTTTTGCAATCTAGGGGGGAGTAGTTGAGTTTCTCTTGGTTGCTTCGATCCTAGGTGAGGCTATATGTAAGTATATGAAAGCTCTATGTGGGGATTAAGGCCCTTGACGGATCCTCTTTGATAGGGAAAGGATGTCATTCTGTGTCTGATCCATTGTGTTGTGTACATGTTTCGCTTTTCGGTCAAGGAAATGACGTTATGGGGTATTGAGTTCTCTTTTCAAGAACACATTGGGTAGGCACTTTGGGAGGAGTTTAGGAGGTGTTGAGCTCTCTCTCAAAGTCCTCCATACTCCAATGTTGTGTTCGGGGCATTGGATATCTCACCGCACTGGATCTTCGGGGCCAATTGAACAATGGCCTTGTGCAGGAAGGTCACATATAAGTCTTCTTCGGAAAATGAAGTGGGTGGATAGATTCTTCCTTTTGAATGGAATAGCTCCGTGGAGCCCCCGTTCTCGACTCAAAAAATAAAAAAATATATTAGAAAGTGATTGATCTTGTTTGAGTGAGAACAGGTGATAAGGTTGCTCATATTTTCATTAAAGCACTTTGGAGTAGAGAAGCTGAAGAAGTTTTGGAAGATACTTGGATTACAAGACATGGCATTGAGCTTGAGGGGGAGTGTTGAGATATCAAGCTCAACATGTGATGATCGAGGATGACACATACCACTTTTCATTTTTCTGACATGTATAGTGGTTATGCTGATATATGTGAGGGATACTTTTAGTGAGCTTTACTAGATTTATCTATTGAGAGTGATGGCTTATTTGTTTTTTGTCAACTCACTCATTCGTGGACATTAGGTTTTTCTTTATGTATTGTTCTTTATATATTGCACTAGTTGTATTAAGTCATTCTTGTATATTCTCTTTATGAATAGATGAAGTAGAAGAAGATTATTCTTCCTTGCTTCAATCTATGTGTTCTCCTCTCTTTGTGTGTGAGAGTGTGTGAGAGCTCTCTTCCTTATCTCCTTTCTCTTGACAACTTGGAGATGAGATGAAAAATAGAAAGTAAAACCTCTATTACGTTGGTGTTTGGAGGACCAAAGGTTGGAGAAACCACGAGGGAAAATACATTGCAGCCAAATATGTCTTTTTTAGCCAAGATGTGTAAAGCCATTGTGGATGAATTCAGTGGATTCTTCACCATGTCAAAGTCACCAAAGAGCTAAATATATTCGAGTAGAAACCTTAGATAAGTGTGAAGGAGTGATTCCCAGAGGTGGATGTAGTTAGGGGAACGATTAGGAGCGTAGATATATTTACGAGGAGATGATGAGAGCCTTCAAATTGATTAGAAACAACTAGAAGTGTATGAGATTGATCCTTGGACAGAAGTGAGGATTGAAGAAAATGATAGAGAATACAAAGACAACTTGAATTTTGCCAAGATTGATCTTGCATATGAAAGTTGGAAATATGTTGTTAAACCTATAGAAGATTTATGATGATGAAGTTTACATTCTTGTCCAACACAAATGTTTAAGGAATGTCGAGTTAGCCATTCCCACAACCTTTTCCATTTGAACCTATTCCCTAACTTCTGACCATTCCAAGTAGTGATTTTCATGTATAAAATGCTGAAGAATGGGAACGTTATCCTCCATAGATGTGGGGGATCCCCTGAATCAAACTCTTGCACATCATGGTTGGATTCAATCATGTTAGCATACTCTGTAGTCTACCATTAAGGAAGGTAGAGGCAAACTGTTGAGGACCTCTATCTCTTTTCCTATTGAATATTGGAGTGAAACCATCATCGTTGATTTGGAACTTAAACTGCATATCTGGCTTGGGTGGAGAATGAAAAGAAAAAGGATTATCAAATTCGGTAGGATCCAAAGAGGAAGGGGACCCATTTGATGTGGATGTAAGCAAAGAATTCTTATAAGAAGGCTTTGTGGCCGAATGTAGTAATGGTGCCTTAGCTACCTTAGTTTTATCTGGTGCAATAAGATGTGTAGTATTCTAGTTAGTGTTGGATATTTGGTGAGGTATATCCTCCTTGATAGCATGAGGTTGGCCAAAAACATGTTCCTTGGGAAGTTGTGAAGCACTCCTTGGATAAGCTCCTACCACTGGGACATTGTTATCACTTGACTGTATAGGGAGTGGAGAAGTGCAATAAAGATAAGTAAAAAACCCTACACGGACCAATTTACAATGATGAGGAGAGAAAGTGTGTGTAGAAGAGCTTTGAAAGTACACACAAGATGACCTCTGTAGACTACAAGCACATAGGAATGAGTGCTGAAAAGAAAATAACTGTGTGCAGAAAAGGAGGCTAAGGCCTCAAAACGCAATAGGAATGAAATTATAAAGAAAACCCTAAAGCTATATGATGGAACAGCAGTACATGCAAGTAATGCGCGCGCGCACACACAAAGAGAGAGAGAGAGAGAGAGAGAGAGAGAGAGAGAGAGAGAGAGAGAGAGAGAGAGAGAGAGAGAGAGAGAGAGAGAGAGAGAGAGAGAGAGAGAGAGAGAGAGAGAGAGAGAGAGAGAGAGAGAGAGAGAGAGAGAGAGAGAGAGAGAGAGAGAGAGAGAGAGAGAGAGAGAGAGAGAGAGAAAGAGAGAGGGAGAGAGGGAGAGAGGGAGGGAGAGAGAGAGGGGGAGAGAGAGAGAGAGAGAGAGAGAGAGAGAGAGAGAGAGAGAGAGAGAGAGAGAGAGAGAGAGAGAGAGAGAGAGAGAGAGAGAGAGAGAGAGAGAGAGAGAGAGAGAGAGAGAGAGAGAGAGAGAGAGAGAGAGAGAGAGAGAAGAAAGAAAGAAAGTCATATTAACGTCTTCTGGAGGCCAAACTTGGCCTATGAGACAAAAACCATGTACAAGTGTAGTAACCCTGTGTATAAGATAAAATGAAATAAAAAGTATATCGCTACACAAAGCTATATAGGGCTGGAAAAGGCTGGGGAGACGTGGCTCTGACTCTGCAGATAGTGGCCACCTAATACATGGGGGGATCCAAAATGTGAGTAAAACACCCTAGCTACTGGTGATGGGTGGAGGTGGGTGTAGTATGTGGTACATCGGTGGTGGTCTGAGTGCCTCTTGAAGGAAGACAACCCAGGGGGTGGTGGTACGCCTATGCTCCATCATGTGGTCGTAGGCAATCCTGATGCGTGAGATATCCTCCTGATATAGTCGTGGTCGACGATATCCGCCCATGCGTGGTCGGCGCCGTGCTCTGCCTGTTGTAGCGTGAGCCCTATAGATGGACCTCTCTGATGTAGCTCAACTCGCTGAAAGAACTGCGTAATGGTCTGCTTGGTACTCACCCGTGGCTGATGTATGGGCTGTAGTGACCGCTCTCGCCTCTCGTATGCTGCTGTGAGAAAGCGTCCCAAGCGTCTCTGGTCTCCCATAGTCATGCACAGCTGGAATGACTCCTCAATCTGGAACTGTGCTCGTAGGTCTAAGTATGCTGGACATCTGATAACAAAATGCTCCTCACTCTCTACCTCTGTCTGGCATACTTGGCACCACCTCTCCTCACGGGGGACTCCCGTGGACCGACCCCTCTCAATCTCGAGCTGATGTGATGAAACCCGGAGCTGCCCAATGACGACTCGTAGGTGGTGGGGAAGGTAGGTCTGCATGTATCTCGGGATCTCGATGAAGCCCGTGCCCGATATATGTAGAAAATGCTCGCGGTAGTAGAGCATTTTCGGTGGCAATGTACCCCTAGGGCTCACCCATGTCCTCTGTATGTATGTATGCCATATCTCCTGACGAATGATCCTATTCCTCTCTTGATGAGAGAGCGAGTAGGTGGGTGCATGAGAGTCGTACTGTAGTGGTGGTAGCCTGTCTATGTCAAAGCCATGGTGGGCAAGCCAGTCTCGTGTCTGTGCATACCATGAGGAGGTGTCGCCTGCTAATGCCATATCACGTGATGCCTCGAAAGCACGATAAGCAATGCGCTCTGTAACCATGCTCCGAAGTCTGTGTAATAGGCATACTGTCTCGAATAGTGCTTCAACTAGCATCGGTGGTGCAGCGAGCTCTGCTCTAATGATATCATGTGGTACTGAAGGCTTGCTGCGGATAAGTCTGGCAATCATGAGGATCTGTGGCCTCTCTAATGCTGTCCATACTGATGTAGCTAATCCTCGTCCCCATATGGCTGCCCCATACATGAGCGCTGGCGTAACCAAAGTGTCAAAGAGCCACCCCTTTGTGCGGGGCTCCGGAAAATACGCCTGGTGGCACTGTCTCTCCATCAAAGCTAGTGCTGCGTAGCCACGTGTGATGCGGTCACGGGCTGCCTGAGCCGTAGAGAAGACCCCTGATGCTGCTGTAAATGTCACCCCCAAGTAAACATATGATCCGACCACCTCGATCGGTCCACCTGCTGCTGTGAACAAACTATGTCTGCGTACCTGTGCTGATGTATGAAAGATCAAGACCTTGGTTTTACCAAGGTTCACAGATAATCCTCTGTGTTTGCAAAAGTCATCTAGGCCGTGTAGATGATGCTGTAGACCTTCTGCAGACTCTGAAACCAATACAATATCATCAGCGTATAAAAGAATATGGACAGTGGACCCGTGTACCTCAATGCCATCTCCCCCCTGCTGCTGAATGAAGTCCACTATCTCATCAATGTAGAGACCAAAGAGGGTGGGTGAGAGAGGGCATCCTTGCTTCACCCCAATAGTGCTAGCAAGTGGATCAGATAAGCCCCCTGGACATCTGACTCTACCAGATACTCTCTCGTATAAGGCGTAGATCCCCCATATCATCTCCTCCGGAGCTCCGATGTCAAGTAGTCGTATGAAGAGTCGATCCTTGGGAACAGTGTCAAATGCTTTGCGGAAGTCCACAAAGCAACAATATAATCTCCTCTTCCTCGCCCTTGCCTGGTCGATCAGGCATCTCAGAGTGAAGATGTGGTCAATGGTAGAGTAATCTCGTCTGAAACCTGCCTGTCCTGGAGCCCTGATGCCCTTCCTCTCAGCGAGAGTACTCAACTCTGTCTCTAGTACCGCCCCATATAACTTGGCCAATATAGGGCCAATCATGATCGTCCGATATGTAGTTGGATCCATAGTATCACCTGACTTATGAATGGGCACTATGGTGTGCTCAATCCATGAGTCTGGGAACCCTTCAACCAATGCACGGTTGAAGAGATGGGCAATGAGCGGTGCGAGAGTCGTGCCTCCATAGATGAGGTGCTCTGCCTGTAAACCGAAATGATCATGGACCCTGCCATGCTGCAGCCGGGCAATAGCACGTCCCACCATAGTGGGTGTGAAGAAGTCAGAGGTAGTAGGACGTGGGCTCTGCAGTCTGGGAATGGGAGGCTGGTCTGGGATCTCGTATAGGCTCCGTGCATAGCTATGCCAAGTGCTCGGGTCTCGGATAGGTGTCTGCTGTCTCCTCTCTCTCAAATGTCGCCATGCCACTACACTGTCTCGACTCATGAGCAAATGGTAAATATCCCAATACTGTCTCTCCTCCCAATCTCGCCGTTTGCGGCGAGTAAGGATCTGCATGCGACGCTGTGCCTGTGTGTGTGTAATATCTCCTCTATGCTCTAAAATCCGTAGGTGCTTCCGCAGCTCACGACAGCCTGCATCATACCAACGGTTCTGGGGCATGGATCCTGTGCGTGGAGGGTGCATATGTGTGCGGTGTGGGAAGCTGCGGAGAGCTGAGTCCTGTAGGATGGGGGTGATATGTGATGTAAGTGTGTCCAAAGGTGAGAATGGATCGAGGGAGAGTAGGCGGGTGTGTAAATGGTGTGCATAAACGTGTGAGAGCTCGTGTGTGAAGTGTATTGTGGTATGTATCTCAGTGGATGAGGGAGGGTCTAATGGAATTGGAGATGAGAGTGTGAATGTAATAAATGTGTGGTCAGCACCGAGTGGGCGTCGTCCAATACTAAGTGAAGGGATGAGTGAAGCTCCAGAGGTAGTACCCAAAATGTAGTCGACTGTGCTCTCACCTCCCCCGTGAGGGAAGCAAGTAAATCCGCCTGAACCTGGCCACCGATTCATCCCGTTATATATAACGAGATGATGTCGACTGCCTAGCTCGAGTAGATGTCTGCCATAGCCGATGGTGTCCTGACCCGTATCTGCCGATACTCTGCTGGTGCTAATCTCAACCGGGTCTCTGGCCCTCATGAATGAGATGTGGGTGATCCATGTCATATGCCTCGCACTGATGCGACTAAGTGCGGCCATTGAAGTCCCCCATAAGGAAGACTTCACCAAGTGTGCTGTAATGTAGTATCTCATCTGAAAGAGCTGTGTATGGTGAGTCTCTATCTCGGATCGGTCCCCCCAGATCCTGTCCTGCGTATCGAGATCCGCCTGGTGGGAAGTAGCATATAGCAATGTAGAGAGAGAGAGAGAGAGAGAGAGAGAGAGAGAGAGAGAGAGAGAGAGAGAGAGAGAGAGAGAGAGAGAGAAAGAAAGAAAGAAAGAAAGAAAGAAAGTGTTTTTACGTCTATTAGGAGGCCGAACTCGGCCTATGAGACAAATCGATGTACATGGGTGTATCTTCTGTCTATCAGAGAAGATAAAAGTGCTGAAAAAGAAACTGGTAAAGCTGATACATATCTCCGTGAAATGCGCGTGGAGATACCCATGAAAGGGGGGGGTGTATGGAGTGCGATATCTATGGCAGTCTATATGCAAAGGGGTAGTACAACAAGCATGGGAATGCATCTGAAACGACTAACTAGCTCCATCCTGTGCTAGTGGGCGGGTGTAAGATGTGATACATAGGTGGAGGTGGAGTCAGGGCCATCGTGATAGCTGCAGCGGGATCAGCCATCATCTGGAATCGTCTCTCCTCCATGGCGCCATGGTGACGAGCCTGGATCTCTGCAATCTGATGTCGGTGATGTCTCGGGGCCCGATATCCTCTAGCACGGGGTCGTCTCCTAGCTCGAGCAGCCTGAGCCTGCTGAAGAGTCACCCCTCTCGGTGTGTGGGAGGGGGAGAGAGAGAGAGAGAGAGAGAGAGAGAGAGAGAGAGAGAGAGAGAGAGAGAGAGAGAGAGAGAGAGAGAGAGAGAGAGAGAGAGAGAGAGAGAGGAGAGAGAGAGAGAGAGAGAGAGAGAGAGAGAGAGAGAGAGAGAGAGAGAGAGAGAGAGAGAGAGAGAGGAGAGAGAGAGAGAGAGAGAGAGAGAGAGAGAGAGAGAGAGAGAGAGAGAGGAGAGAGAGAGAGAGAGAGAGAGAGAGAGAGAGAGAGAGATCTCCAAATAATCAAGTCTGTCAATGAAACCCATTTTTGAAATGCTCAGATAATACTCTCAGTAGTACTGCATATTGGGTGGCTAATGTATTTTACGATGTGCTAATTTAGCTTTTTCTGTTGTCTAATCACCCTGCTAGAGATGTAGAAGGTTCCTAATATCCAGTCCATGTGCTCTGAGCTATATTTTGTCTGATTGTATTGCAGCTTTAAATAGTGCTTGAGAAGCCTAAAGTGCTTTACTTATAGTCTACCTTGTGATAAACTATATATTGGCAATAAAACCCAGTTTGGAAGAGAGCCTTGACTAACATGGGAGACAACACAAACTCTGCTCTGATGATGTGATGAGTTACTAACTATCTGTCTCGAAATTATTTAAGACAACTAAGTGGAGGTCTCTTTTACTGTGCCATATATGTGAAGGTGGGCCAAGTACCCAAATCTCATCAGCTTAAATAAATCAGAAAGTGATCATCGGTTAAACAGGCACCCTTTAGTGTGAGGCTTTTGGAAGGTGGTCTGGTGACACTTGCTCTAGCAAGTCGTGCATTGCACTCCAAAATCTTTCAGGAGTGTAACGGGAAGCCTGATTTTGTGGATAACATCCAGGCTTATCTAGGGCACTGAAGTTAAGGATACAAGGCTGTATACATGTTCTCCATGTCTCTGCCTCCTCCAGAGTCTATCTAGCCTCTCTGGATAGCTGCAATGCTGTCTTTTGCTGGCTCTGGAGAAGTCTGTAAGTGACTGAGATTTATTAAGCATCTCAACTCGGTACCTCTGAAGCTCAAGCGTGCATCTGTCCAATCTCCTGAAGTCGGATGTCATAGGTAATGAGACATGGAGAGGGGAGAAGGGAGCGAGGGGGGAAGCAAGAAAGGGAGCAAAGGGCAGAGTTGCCCCTCGTTTTTGACCTCTATTTATTGACATTGATGAATCATCTTAAGGCCATACTTTTCTTTTTTTTTTGGTTTTAACGGGAAAAAGCTTTTTCAAGCTACTTCTGAAGACCCCCTTTTTGTTTTTACAGGAAAAAGCAGAAACGTATTCTGGAATTAAGTGTTAGTGTGGCTTCACTAATTGGTGTTGCAACTCTACTCGCTGTTGCCATTACCTGGGCTAGTGGTGGGCCACGTGCTTTCATTGAAGCAGTTTCGAAATCTGGATTTGCCGCTGCATTTGCTTTAATATTTGTGTCTGAGATCGGAGATAAAGTAAATTCTTGAGCTTATTAAAGTTGAGCTATTTAAAGAGAAAAATTATGCAATTATTTGGTTCAAAAGTATGAATTATTTTCAAGGTATTCAATGTTGATGTTTGATTTTGCTTTCTTACAGACTTTCTTTATTGCTGCATTGCTTGCAATGAGGCATGCCAAAAGTCTGGTAAGTTTTGTTGAATCCTTCAAAAAGTTTTGCTGGAATAGATTCTTTTGTTCATCATATAAGATATATTTAAAGTAGTATACATGCAGGCTTGAATAAAGACAATTCATTCTGCTTATGTAGTGTATAGAGGTTTGCAGTCACTTTTGTTTTTATGTGCTTCTGTTAGATGGCTGCAAGGCACATAAACAGGTGACAGGTGGCCTTCCTCTTCCAGTTTTAGGATCTGTTCATATAATCATATGTATTGTATGATGCTTGCTTGGATTGGGGCACTCCACAAATCCAGTGTGCAAACTGGCTGTCTCTGCTTTTTTAGGAACTTGTACTCTATAGTGTATTCCTACAACTCGCAAGAGTCAGTTTAGATGTCCTATTGTTGTGTTAAATGGGAGTAAAATCACTTACTGTCAGGTTCATCATCATCACGTTGGCCTTTTCATTTGTACATTAGCTATTGGCTTTGTGAAGTTAGCTTTTCTTGGTTGATATTTTTATGGTCAAAGTTTGGAAATTTCTTTTGATTTCACAAATATCTATTTTTTCAATTATTGTGCTGTTTTTACATTGGAGCTCTAATTTAGTGATATTTTTTATCACAGGTCCCTAAATGATAGGTGTAGTGTCTGACAAATAATTATTGTTATATTTCTACTTGTACAGGTGCTTTTGGGTGCATCTAGCGCTTTAGCATTGATGACTGTTATATCAGTTGCAATTGGAAGAATCTTCCATGCAGTACCTGCACAGTTGAAAACGAGTAAATCATCTGGCTTTATCTCCATCCACTATTCTAGTTTGCAAGGAAGCATGATTTGCTCTAGGTGGCATCTTAAGTAAACACACTGATGATTAGGACTATTGCACATCTTAACAGGTCTAAAACATCACATCAGTCTTCAAGTTCCCCATTTGCTTTTGTGCTTAAACGAATTTGAGTTTACAAGATAAATCTAAGTAACAGAGATCTGTCCATACTGGAATTCACTAATTTTTTTTGATTGGGTATGGAGTCAAGGCTAACCCGACTTGGATACAATACGGTGATATGTGAAAATTGTCTTTTTAAATCTATGTTATCAAGATAAGTAACTTGCAGCCATAATCTTCAAATGGATGTGCTTTTCTGATTAAGAAATGAGGACAGGTCCATCTACTCATTCTTGTTCTCCTTACACCCATTGTGCTATCATATAACAGTGCTTTGTTATTTCTACCTTTTATCCAATGTACACTCAATTCTGCTAAGGTTAATGTGCTCTTTAAAAAGAGATTGTCAAATTTGATAGAGGACCTTGTTCATAGTATCTCAATAAAGAACTCGCTCTTTCAACCTCACTGTCTATTTATTTGTCTGGATTCCTTTGCTGAAAATGGTAGTATTTTGTTTCTACAGCTCTACCAATTGGTGAATATGCAGCAGTTTCTTTGTTAGTGTTTTTTGGATTAAAATCATTGAAAGATGCATGGGATATACCTGCTGTACCTTCGAAAGATGCAAATGATTCGATTGAAAGCAGTGAGCTGACTGAAGCTGAGGAGGTTGTGAAGAAATTTGAGGTAAGCTCAAAGTCTTGGGACACCAGCAGGTAGAAGCTAAAGTTATGGTAGTTTATTGAGTTTGGTTGCTTTTTTTTTGAATGATGTTTAGTTGTGGGGTTCTTTTTGTTGTTTTTGGACTTCTATTTTCTAGGCTAACAGGTCAAGCACACCATTCGAAATATTTGGAGAGACCTTTAGCCTGGTGTTTCTAGCTGTAAGTAATGTTCCTTTCCTTGTGTTTGATTATTTGGAGAGTCACGAGATTCATCCACCTTTTTTTGGTGTGAATTTACTGACAGTCTTAAAAACATTACTATTCAGAAAGATGATCTAGTTTTTGTGTTATGCATACAGGAGTGGGGAGACAGGTCTATGCTGGCGACAATTGCCCTCGGTGCTGCACAGGTTTTTATGGGTTTTCTTCAATAAATATTTTTTTTTGTTTACAAGAAAAGGTTCTTATCAATTTTTACCTGCAATTATGTCCTTGTAGTCTCCTGTAGGTGTTGCAACAGGTGCAATCGCAGGGCATATCATTGCTACTGGGCTTGCTGTTCTTGGTGGAGCTTTTTTAGCACAATATATTTCAGAGAAGATGGTAATAATTTCATCATAGTACTCTGAACATTAGTGTAAATGTGTTTACATGTTTCATAGGATAAGGGCATGATAGCTATCAGTAATGAATCACATGTTGCATGCCTCCTTTAAAAGATTTCCATCGTATAATCACAGGATAAGAAGAAGATTTAAATTTCTATGTAAGACGAAGGATTTCATCATGGAGAGAGAATATTCATTAAATTTCATTAGTATTTTCAAAGGCCATTACATTGCAGATACTGAGGTTTGTTAGCCAAATTAAACTGAATAAAAGATTGAAAATGATGGCAAGAGATCTTGATATAATCACCATAAACATCCGAAGCAAAGGGAAATAGATTGGTTAAATTCTATTAAATTTGCAATGAGGTGAAAATGATAAGTTAACTCAGTAGATTAAGATTAACTAGTGTCCAAATATGAGCAAACTAATGTACAACAACAAATTGTTGCCAAGTTCTTGATTTATGAGTAAAGATTTTAAAGTAGTTGGAGTAGAATTATGACAAACTCAATTGTATCAAAATCTCCTAGTATCCAGGTACAAACATTTGGCCAAGAAGACAACCATTGAGGTGCACTAGTCCAAAGATGTTATTTTGCAAGACAATAACTGTTTCCATGCATATGGAGTACGTACTATTTTTTTTTCTTTCCATGGAAAAGTGCACAAGAGTACCTCCTAGCCGAATGATCAAAAAAACTTTTCCATTATATTTCTTCCAAGTTATGAAGAAACAACTTGAAAATTCTTTATTGGTAGCACATGTATGTGTAATTGGATGATTGGAGTGGTTTCTCCCGTCCTCTCCTCCTCCCTTTTGCACTTCCCTTTTCATATGTGATTTGTGATCTTTGAACACATGACATACTAATTTTCTCTTCAGCAACCTGATCTTGGATCACATTGCACTTTTGCTCTGATCCCAAACCTTGAACATTTCATCTAATCGAAATTGTTTCAAGCACTACCTCGTCATCCTCAACCACCGTATGTATATATATCATTGCCTAAATTCATATCCTCATTAACATCCGAGTACTAATCAATCAATGCTGGATATTTCTTATTCTCCTTATTCAAGTATTGAGATTACAATCGTGACTTTGATTTTTTGTGCGTGGATCACTTACATGTGAGAATGGTGCATAGTAGGTTTGGAACACATTTCAAACGTGTTTGGAATGTACGGCATGTTCCATACAGAACATGCGTTCCATACGGAACATGTGTTCCAAACGGTGTTTGGAACATGTTCCATTTAAAAAATTCTCCCTACTTGTTTGGAATTGGGTATTAAATAGTTTGACATGTATGCATATTTTAGAGTTCACAACATGTTTTCATATTGTCACATTGCAAAGTTGCCATGTTGGCATGTTGGCATGTTGTATCCAAATTTCATTACTTATTAAGTGCATTTTATTTGGAAAAAAATTCAAAATTTCAAGAATATCCATTTCAGATCGAACTTATGTTGAAAGGTTTATTAATATTTAGTAAAATACTTATTCCATTGTGCTTTTTCAATGGAATGGAAGGACTAAATCACTTTCCCCAAAACTGAAGCTATTCATGTGTACTTGGCCATTAAAAAAAAGAGAAGAGCATATGCATCGATTGAATCCAAATAGGTCAAACAAAGTTCCTCCCTAATCTCTTTCAGATTTCTTAGGAAATGCATGTTGACCACATGATCTCACACAATAAAAAAGTCGACAATTTATTTTGAAACTTACTCTTCTTAAGAATAACTTCCAAAGCAATGAATCCATAACAAAGAAACTAAACTCTGTATTTAAATTCTCTTATGAATCCTACCTATATGGTTGAAGAAACCTTTTGAAGGACATGTAGAAGTGAAACCTTGAGAATGGAGGGAATATGAAGCATCTTAAACCTAATATGTGTGTCACCCTTATGCCCTCATCTTCGTGAGAAGCAAGAGAATGCACACACACAAATAAGGGGGGGGGGAGGGAGGGAGGGAGGGGAGACAGAAGCCAAAAGGCCAAACTTGGCCTATGAGACAAAAGCATGTACAACTGTGGACATCTTAGTGTATCGATGAAAAGAAAAGTACTCCCTACTAAAAAAGAACTATGTAGGCTGAAAACAGCAAGATGATGGTGTACCTAGCAATGATGGAGTAGTGAAGATAGAGTAGTGGTGCGTGGGGGAGCATGGCTTTGACTCCGCAGATAATGGCCACCTACTACATGGGGACATATGTGGGAGTGAATATGTATACCCTAACTGGTAGAGATGGGTGGAGGAGGGTGGAGTATGTGGTACATCGGCGGTGGACTCAATACCTCCTGCAAGAGGGCGACCCAAGTGGTGGTGGTGTGCTGATGCTCCATCATGTGATTGTGTGCTATCCTCATGCGAGAGGTGTCCTCATGATGAAGTCGTGGTCATCGATACCCAATCGTACGTGGTTTGCGTCGCACTCTCTGTACCGCTTCTTGCTCGAGCGTGAGCCCTATGCTTTTGGGAGGCTGGTGTCTCTGATGTGGCTCAAGTTGCGGAAAGAACTGAGTAATAGCCTGCAGGGTACTTGTCTGTGTCCCATGTGTGCGCTGTAGCATCTGCTCTCGTCTCTCATATGCTGCCGTGATACAGCGACCCACCCTCCACTTGTCTCCTATGGTCATGCACAACTGGAGTGACTCCTCAATCTGGAACTGTGCTCGTAGGTCCAAATATGCTTGGCATCTCGTAATCAAGTGCTCATCGCTCTCTATCTCTGTATGGCAAACTGGGCACCACCTCTCCTCTCGGGGGACTCTGTTGGAGTTAGATGTCTGCGGAAGCACGCGAACAGCACAAGGAAGAAGAAGCTTGGAGCACAACACACAATACTGAATGTATTACTAGAGAATGTACAAAAGATTAGTAGCCCATTAGGGCAATAGGCGTATATACAAGCCGGGGGGAAAAAACCTCCTAAAGAGGGAAAAAAGTGCCCCAGCGATCTTAGTGTGTTCACACACATCACTACCTAAATATATCAACGAATCCCCCTTGCGAGTGATGCGGTGAACAAGGAGCTTGCACTCATGTATAAGGAAGTGCCAAGCTATGTGGAAATCACTCCACAAAAGGAAGTAAGCCCAAAGCTTTGCGGAAAGCTTCAAACTTCTCCCTAGGCAGAGCCTTCGTGAAAAGGTATGCAATGTTCTCCTGCGTGGGCACATATGCCAAGCTCATCTCCCCAGCAGAGAACCTCTCCCTGACATATGCCAAGCTGATCTCCCCAGCAGAGAACCTCTCCCTGACATATGCCAAGCTGATCTCCCAACAGAGAACCTCTCCCTGACATAGTGATAATGCACCTCAAAGTGCTTAGTGCGAGCATGGAACACAGGGTTCCTCGCAACTTCCAATGCGCTCTGACTGTCAGTGAAGATGGTGGTGGCGGAAGACTGGCCAACACCCAAATCAGCCATAAGGCGTATGAGCCACACACACTCAACAGTCGGTGTGAAAGCTTCCCTATACTCAGCCTCACAACTGGAAGTGGCCACAGTAGGCTGCTTCTTGCTCAACCAAGATATACATGAGCTACCAAGCATGAAGCAAAAACCATTGGTGGACACACGAGTGTCATAGCAACCAGCCCAATCTGAGTCAGAAAAAGCATGCAAATCTGGCGGTAGTGATCCCCCCTTGGGATAAAACAACCCAAGTAGCCGAGTACCACTCAAGTAGCGAAAGATGCGCTTAACCGCCTTCCAATGCGTGACTCCTGGGCAATGCATAAACTTGCTCATCTGTGAGACAACAAACTGAATATCTGGCCGAGTAATGCATAAGTAAATCAAGCATCCTATAGCCTGCTGATAGAGAACATCATCAAATGCATCTCCAGCATCATGAAGACTCAATCGTAAACCAGTCTCCATAGGAGTGGCAATAGGCTTACAGTCTTCAAGGCCAAAACGTTGCAATAATGTGTCAATATATTTCGTTTGACACAAAGCCATTCCACCATCAACTTGCATAAACTGAATGCCCAAATAGTGATGCAAATGCCCCAAATCAGACATTTCAAATGAGGCATGCAAATCAGCCTTAAAATCAGCAATATGCTTCTCAATAGGACCAGTGAGCAGCATGTCGTCAACATAGACAACAATGATCAGAAGCACATCATTAGCACGCTTAACATATAAGGTGCTTTCAGTTGGACTGTTCTCAAAACCATGTGCAATCAAATAGGCATGTATCTTCTCATACCAAGCACGTGGTGCTTGCTTTAAACCATATAATGCCTTCTTTAACCTGCACACCCGGTTTTCATGTCCTTTCTGCACAAAGCCACGGGGCTGAAAAACATACACTTCGTCATGCAAGTCCCCATTCAGAAATGCTGTTTTAATGTCCAACTGACGTACATTCCAACCATGATGGGCTGCAAGTGCACAAATGCTCCGAACAGTAGTCATACGGCATGTAGGTGCAAAGGTCTCATCAAAATCAATGCCTCTTTCCTGCGCATAACCGTTTGCAACAAGCCTAGCCTTATACCTGTCAATTGTACCATCAGGTTTACGCTTCAGCTGGTATAATGGCCTTCTTGCCAGGAGGCAAGTCACGTAAAGACCAAGTACCATTCTTCATTATTGCGTCATATTCAGATTGCATAGCAGCCATCCAATTTTCTGAATTTTGTGCTTCATCAAATGAAACAGGCTCATTCTCATCACAGAGACTAGATGCAGCCATAGCATAGCAATCTGATGCAAAAGAGGCACTATGAGAGCCTGAACGAGTACGATATGACAGAGGTGCATCTAATTTGCTTTCACGCAAAGTCTTCACCAGCCATTTTGGCATAGTTTTTGCCTGCTCAATATCAGCTCTCTCATCAACTAGTGCATCATGTAAATCTGCATCAGAAATGGAATGATCTGCATCATCATATGAAACCTGCAAAGGCTGAGAAGTTGCCTCATTAGGACCGGCACTAGACTGTCCACCTGTAAAAAGAGGCATCAAAGTATCATACATGTCTTTGGAGCTAACATATGTCTCCTTAGTACATGAAAGCAATGGCTGAATAGCATCTTCCACAAAAACAACATCATGGCTAACCAGAATGCGTTTAGCCCGTGGATGATACAGACGATAGCCTTTACTTTCAGAACTGTACCCAACAAAAATACATTTTAATGCTTTATCATCCAATTTTTTGCGATGTTGTTCAGACACTAATGCATATGCCAAACAACCAAAAACACGCAGATGAGCAACAGATGGCTTGCGATCATGCCAAGCCTCATATGGAGTGATAGACTGCAGCGCTTTAGTGGGACACCTGTTCAGTACATATGCTGCACACATGACAGCCTCAAGCCAGAAACTATGAGGTTAAGCCTGACTCTTGACCATACACCTCGCCATCTCCATGAGAGACCTGTTCTTCCGTTCAGCAACTCCATTCTGTTGAGGTGTATACGGCACTGTACACTGGTGTTTTATCCCACGTTCAGCCAGAAATGCATTAAAATCAGAAGACATATATTCCCCCCCTCGATCAGAACAGAGGGTGCCCATTTTACATGCTGACAGATTTTCAGCCGAAACCAAAAACTGTTTGAAGCACATGAACACTTCGGACTTTGCCTTCAATGGATATACCAATGCATGCCTGGAAAAATCATCGATGAAAGTCACGAAGTAAAGATAATTCCCAAAAGAATGTGTTTGCATAGGACCACAGACATCACTATGTACAAGCTGCAATTTCTGAGTAGCCCGAACTGAACCATCTTTTGGAAAGGATGAACGTTGCATTTTGCCCAAAATACAGCCTTCACAAACATGTTTTCCAGGTGCCTCAAGTTTGGGCAACGAGGACACCATTTCAGATTTCCGCAGGCGTAGCAAACTAGCGAAATTCAGATGACCGAAGCGTGCATGCCAAAGCTTTGCATCTGACATAGCCTGCGAATCATTTTATGCACATGCCAAATCATTTACAGATCTTTCATAGTCTATGAGCTTATACAGCCCACGACATAAAATGCAAGAAGCAATAATCACATCGCCATTTGACAGATCATGAACTGTACACCTGTCATCAACAAATTTCACAACCAAGCCATTCTTGGCTAATGCAGAAACTAATAACAGGTTCTTTTTGATCCCTGGCACAAATAAAGCATCTGACAAAGTGAAAGAACTACCATCAGCAGTAGTCAAAATGATCTTACTAACTCCCATAACAGGATAAGAGGAGTTGTTGGCGCATGTAACAGTATTCCCTGTAGGGGCAGGCTCAAGTGAAGAGAAGAAACTGCGCTGCGAGGTAATATGTTTGGTCGCCCCACTCTCAAAATACCAAACATCTGAGTCTACGGGAGACATGCACTGCTAATGAGAAGATGGGTCAAAATTGCAGACAGTAGTAAACGCCCATTCTTCTTCCTGCACAAGATTTGCAGACTTTGTTTTTGGTGTAGAGGCCTCTGCAACAACCATTCCAGCCTCTTTCTTCTTTGAATATGCAGAATTAGCAGATTTTTGCTTACTAGTTGAAGAGCACCATTTTCCTTTGCCCTTCTGACTAGCCAGGAAAGCTTGATCTGCAACTCGAATAATGGACCTGTTCTACCTGGACTGATCTTCCTGCAACAGAACAGAGACTAACTCCTCAAATGATAAGGCATTCGGATTGCCTTTCATCATCAAACGAAGAGTAGAAGCAAAACTCTGATATGAATCAGGAAGACCATTCAGAACGGTCTGCAAAAGTGAGCCATCCTAGCGAATCTTCTCTGCAGTAGGTGAAGCAAATACAGCAGCACGAATAGGAATCTGCGGAATATCATCTTCGACACCATCTTCATCAGCTCCAGCACCACCTGTATTTGCAGTACCTGTAGTCAGAGGTGTAACAGGACGTCTTTCAACGCCCTGCACAATGTTCCACAATCCTTTTGCAACCAATACATGTCGCATCATATAAGCCCATAATGGGTAGTTGGTACCATCCAACTTATCCTCAACGGCCAACATACGGAATACATCACTGCTTTCAGCCATGGCCGGTGACTAAAATACCTTGATGCAGAAAATTGATTTGTATCTTAAAAAGTTGAACAGAACTTCCCAGTCGAGTTCTCCTCGACCTGTAGCAGACCTCAAGATGCTTAAACTGGCGAACAGAAACTGGTATATACCTTTGGCACAAAAATACGAAATAGCCTACACAAGCACTTCGATAGTGCGTTCGGAGGCCGAAACGAGCTTAGATCGCGATTTCAGCACCATAGAGCGAAGCCATTTTGATCTCGAAAAACACGTTGAGTATGCCCACCAAAATTCGTGCGATTCTGAGATTGCAAACGGAGGAGTGTCGACGGCGTCCTAGATTAAGCGGCGACCTGCTCTGATGCCAATTGTTGGAGTTAGACGTCTGCGGAAGCACGCGAACAACACAAGGAAGAAGAAGAATCTTGGAGCACAACACACAATACTGAATGTATTACTAGAGAATGTACAAAAGATTAGTAGCCCATTAGGGCAATAGGCATATATACAAGCCGGGGGAAAAAACCTCCTAAAGAGGGAAAAAAGTGCCCCGGCGGTCCTAGTGTGTTCACACACATCACTACCTAAATATATCAACAGACTCCTCTGGTCAGACCTCTCTCGATCTCGAGCTGATGTGATGAAACTCGAAGCTGCCCAATGACAACACGGAGGTGGTGTGGTAGGTATGTCTCCATGTAACGTGGGGTCTCAATGAAGCCCTGATTTGAGATCTCTAGGAAATACTCACGATAGTAGAGCATTTTCGATGGCAATGGATCTCTTGGGCTGACCCATGTCCTCTGTATGTATGTATGCCATATCTCTTGACGGATGATCGTATTCCTCTCCTGGTGGGAGAGCCAGTAGGTGGGGGCGTGGGAGCCATAACGTACTGGTGGTAGTCTATCTATGTCAAGTCCATGGTGGGCTAGCCAATCTCGTTTTTGTGCATACCATGGGGAGGTGTGCCCCGCTAATGCCATGTCGGGTGATGCCTAGAAAGCTCTGTAAGTGATGTGCTCTCTATCCATGCCCTGGATCCTGTGTAATAAGCATACTCTTGGAAGAGTGCATCAACTAGCATCCGTGGTACAACAAGCTCTGCCCATATGATATCATGGGGTAGCGAGGGTTTGCTGTGGATGAGTCTGGCAATCATGAGAACCTGTGGTCTCTCCACCACCATCCATGCCGATGCTGATAACCTTGGCTCCCATATGGCTGCTCCATACATAAGTGCTTGGGTGACCAAAGTGTTGAAGAGCCACCCCTTTGTGCGGGACTCCTGAAAGTAGGCTTGGTGGCACTGTCTCTCCATCAAAGCTAATGCTCCATATCCTCGTGTGATGCGATCTCGAGCTGCCTGAGACATGGAGAAAGTCCTGGAGGTTACTGTGAACGTCACACACAGATATACATATGAGCTGACTACCTCGATGGATCCGCTTACTACTGTGAAAGAACTCTGCCTCCTCACCTTTGCTGATGTATGAAAGATCACAACCTTGGTTTTACCAAGATTCACGGATAGCCCTTTATGTATGCAGAAGTCGTCTAGACCGTGTAAATGATGCTGTAGACCCTGTGCAGACTCTGAAACCAAGACAATATCATCAGCATATAAAAGAATATGGACCATGGTCCCTCATACCTCAATGCCATCCCCTCCCTGTCGCCCGCTATATGAAGTCCACTATCTCATCAATGTATAGCCCAAAAAGTGTGGGCAAGAGAGGGAAACCTTCAGGCTTCAGTATAGGGTATCCGATGTGGCCGAATCTCTCATACCATAGCTTGCTTGTGCCCACACGTGTAGTGGCCGTAAGAGCACACAACTCATATAGGTTGTTCCTCCTTATGCCAGTCCCAACAATGTTGTTGTTATTGTCCATAATCTTAGCTCTTGTCTTATTGAAAGATACTTGATGACCTTGATCATTTATAGAAGCTACTGAAAGTAGATTTCGTTTGATTTGTGGAAGATACAACACATTTGAAAGCTTTTTGACATCGCCATTAGAGTTAATGAAAGAAATCGTACTTCGCCCCTTGCAGGACATCTTGCATTGTTGCCTACTTTTACTGTGATGGCTTCCTTTAGAAGCTAAAAGGAACTGTAAAGGTCTTTTCTGCTCGTCATGTGACGAGATGCACCACTATCCAACACCCATGAGTCATCCGTTCCTGAATCTTCAGTTCAGGAGCACAGCTCCTCTATTGTAACAAATAACTCAAGAGTCAAAGCTCTGTTTCTACTGTGTTGGAAGACTCCTTGCCCTTGCCACCTTTTGAAGAGCCACTCTTCTCTTCTGCCTTCTTGATGCGATAGTCTTGGATTCTATGTCCTTTCTTCTTGCAGTGGAAACACTCTCCCTTGAACTTCTTTTTGTCTCCATCTTTTGAAGACTCCATTTTGCCTCCTTTGGCATTTGCTGTGAATGCAGCATCTCCTTTGCTGCCATCACTCCTTGCCTTGAGCTGGAGCTCCTCCTTCATGAGTAAGGCACTGGATTCTTCAAAAGTTAGTGGTTGAGATCTGATTTGAGTATTAAGAGCAGTTACCAAACCATCAAAGTTACCAAACCATCAAAGTTACCAAACCATCAAACTTATGTGCACAAATTTGAAGACAACGCCGAGCTAGCTCCTCACTTGACTTTTGTAAACCTGCCCCCTCCATTTGATCTCGTAAATTCTTTATGTGAGTGATAAACACCTCTCCAGTCTCCCCATCAACAAACCTTTCTGCTGTCTCCCCATCAGGAAACCTTTCTGCTGCTAGCTGATTCTCCAAGTTTTCAATCCGTGTCTGATTACAAGTTTCATATTGATTTCTCAATATGTTCCATGCTTCGCACACTTTGGTAGTATGCTGAATCAGAGTCAGAACACTATCAGAAGTACTTGTAAATAGAGCACATCTGCATTTCTACGTTTCCAAGCTTGTAGAAGATTAGCATCAAGCGGAATCATTTGACCAGGACTACTTGGATCTGGTGTTTCTTGGGGCTCATGATCAGTCCCAAAAACCGTCTCCAAAAGCTCATATGAATCAAGAATAGAAGTGATTTTAAACTTCCACAAGGTGTAGTTCGTACCATCAAGTTTACCTTCCGTGAAGGCCGGTGGTTGTATCCGCAACGCTGGGATGATTGGCATCATTGCTTCCCTTGTCTATGCTACATCTACTCCTGTTGACGAACCACCTTGGTTCCCAGTTGTGGATGACGACGTACCACTTGACATCTTCTCTCTTTTGTCGTTGAAACCTCTACAATCTCTGCGTTTTTGCTTTTGCACCACTCAGAGAGACAAAAATAGATGAATACTGAGAGATAGAGAACTCAAATTCTCAGATTGCCAAGCGTAATGCAATTACAACAATGGTGGTGTCCACCCATGCGCTCCCAATGTGGAGCTTAGATGGCGATCTAGACAGACTCTAGATGAAGGGCTTACTAGTGCGCAATGCTATGTAAAGCTCAACATGGGCCATGCTTATATAGCTTTTACAAGGGGAGTCGGTATAGATAAATGCAGCCGGGAGATACACAATAGTTGGCAAAATATTCAATCCAACACCAGAAGTCCTACCATCTCGGCCCTACGGGCCCGTGGGATAGGCCCCCTAGACTCCGCACAAGGGGGCAAGCCCCCCCCCCCCCCCAAATTAAGGTTCTATGGGGAAACCGCGCGATGCCATAGGGCCGTTATTTTCGCCTTGAATGGCAACCCAATGGGCCAGAAGTTCATGCCCTACCTAACCTAATGGCTAGGCTCACAAAGATCATCTATAACCATCAACAGTCACACATAGATCTCATCTAACTTAGAAGTTAGGGTTTCACAAATGTTTGGGCTCTCACAATGGCTTCTCCCCATAATGGGGGCCTTACAACTTAGAGCACCATGGATCATTTTTGGTTTCTTGAGCGTGGAGTATTGAGCATATCTAACAAGCTCAACTACACTTTCTTACATCTGCCTACGGAGGATAATGATATGTTGTGGATGCTTCATAGATGTATATGCCTACCTTTTGCAAAACTTGTGGCAGCATAGGGACAAAGTTATGTTTCGCAACAAGTATGTGGTGCTACATTCTCATGGGTGATGTGTACAACAAAGTTGAAATAGGACATTGATGTCTTGGAACCAAGCCCTCGGTCTGGATGAAGGCATCTTGAAAGATGCATATTGACTGGGCTATCTAGGAGCTGTACACTGCATAGTATAATTCTGTGGGATTAGAGAGCATTGGGGGTCCTCATGCTCCTTTGTATTTGGAGGCTTCAAGAGCGACCATATGGTTAGCTCACCTTTGTACCGAACTTGGACTTTAGGATCAGGAGCTCTATGTTCCATGCTGGGACAAAGCACATTGATATATGGCACCAGTTCATTTGGGAGGTGATGGAGGATAATAGGGAGGGGCCATTGCTGGGTTGTTGACTCATTATTTGAATACATACAAGAAGTGCATGCTCCCACAGTTTTGAATTGTTTGGTGCCCGAGCCATCAAGGAGCTGGGGGCTTTAACCTAAACACGTCTCTTCCCTTAGATTAGGGGAGTGACCTTTTCTGCTCTCTCATGTTCTTCTTGCATCCGCTTACTTTTGTTTTCCCTCCATTAGTAGCATTGTGTGTGAGTTTACTTCTCTGTCCTGTTGCATTGTGGTTTCATCTTTATTGTCCAATGGCTCAGTGCGGCACCTTTTCTATAATATAAGTAAGCTCAGCTGATCACAACTTTCATTCACAAGCCCCAGTCTAAGTATGGAAACCTCTTGTGCAGCTATGCTGTTCCACCTGGGAAGGATATATTTTAAGTGCATCTCAAGCCCCTTCGATCTTTAGAAAATGTTAACCGCAGGGGCAAGTTGGAACTGCTTCAGAATTAGGCACATGTTTCACAATATTGATAGTCGCCATGATTGATATCAAGTAGTGCATGGATGGACATCTGAATTTATTTTTATGATTTGAAAAATAATAATCTTTGATTTAAATTTTAAAAGAGAATTTTTCTCCTGAGTGTAGAATTCTGACAGAGAGCTTTTGGACAGAGTGACAGATCTGTTTGATTCAGTCATTCCAGATGAGCAAGTATAGGCTTAAGGAAATAAAAAAACCTTGTCATGATTAGCACGACCTGTGAAATATGAACTCTGTTTAGTGATTCATCCGAAGGGGTGGGAAGGCATGAATAGAGGGTCTGACTATCATGAAAACAAGGACAGAATGTGAAGAGCGAGTAAGGATTGTTTTAAAACTCTAC